>PVLC010001744.1:63327-124220 GCA_004027655.1 Graphiurus murinus | reverse complement strand
CAGTACTTGCCTAGTATGCACTAGAACCTGAGTTTAATCCCCAGCACCACAAATAAATAAGTTAATTAATTAACTAACTAATATAAAAGGGTAAGGATACTATTCCTATTTTATAAGTGAGAAATTGGGAGAAGAGTCAATGGACAAAGCAAGGAGTGAGATGGGGAAGAGAGAGATCTTGGGCAGAGGTTCCTGCTGTGTGTGTGTGTGTGTGTGTGTGTGTGTGTGTGTGTGTGTGTGTGTGTGCGCTCATGAGCTCATACTCGTAGCACTGCCCCTTGGAACCCTCTGACAGTCAGCTAAGCCTGTGGACTTTCTCAAAATGCTTTAAAATGAATAAGAGAAAATATGTAAGATCCCAAATAATACCAATCGTATTGATACATAGTTATCAAAATTTTGAAAAAAGCAATATGTGATACAATGGTGCATATGCTTCTTTTCTTTTTATTTTAGAATTTCAGATTTTGCTGATCCTGTCTACCTGAAGCTTTGTACCTTTTGACTAACATCTCCTCATTCCCCCTCCCCCTAGCTTCTGGAACCATGGTTCTACTTTCTTTTTTGTGGTACTGGGGATTGAACCCATGGGCAGTCTACATCCAAGCTATACCCTAAGCCTTTTTTAATTTTTTTTTTTATTTCAGGAAATAAGGTCTTCTTAAGTTGCTGAGGGACTCTCTAAGTTATTGAGGCAGCACCGAACATGTGACCCTCCTGTATCAGCCTCCCAAGTGCTGGAATTACAGGTGTGCACCACCATGTCTAGCTCATGGCTCTACTTTCTGCTTCCATGAGTTCCACAATTTTAGATTCCACATATAAGATCATGCAGTATTTGCATTTCTGTGCCTTAGCATAACGTTCTCTGGATTTGTCCATGTTGCAAATGACAAGATTTTCTTCCTCTTTAAGGCTAAATAGCATTCCACTGTTTTTTGTGTGTGTGTGTGTGTGGTACTGGGGTTTGAACCCAGGGGCATTCTACCTCTGAGCTACATACACCCGGAGTCCTATTTTTTATTCTTTATTTTGAAACAGGGTCTCACGAAGTTGCAGAGGGCCTCACAGCTGAGACTGGCTATGAACCCAGATCCTCTGGTCTCAGCCTCCCAAGTACTGGGATTACAAGCGTGTGCCACCATGTCTGGTGCATTCCATTGTTTTACACACACACACACACACACACACTCCCCCCTACACACATTTGCCCATTGGTGGACACAGAAGTTCATTCCGTATGTCTTGGCCATTGTGGATGCTGCTGCAAAGCACGTAGGGTGCAGATATCTCTGGTATGCTTTGCTCCTAATGCATGAAATAAGCTCTTGTGGCAGGTCTAATAGCCAAGGTAATTTAGAAACACTGATGAGTGTTGATAGCACAGCTCTGGTAGTGTTGCTACCATAATGTGATATGAAAATATCTGTGATTTCTACTTAGTGACAAAGTCACAAGTACTACAAATACTACTGTGATTTACTGCTTCCTCCTCCCATTCAAGTTCACAGAGTCCTGCCTCGCGGAGGACTACAGGCTGCGAACATCGCCCTGGTATGAGGATCCACGCAGAGGCTGGAGGTGATACTCAACCTTTCATCCTGCACCTACTGCTAGTGTGCGTGCATGTGCATGTGCATGTGCGTGCATGCGCGCGTGTGTGTGTGTGTGTCTGTGTGTGTTTGTGTGTGTGTGTGTGTGTGTGTGTGTGTGGTACTGGGGATTGAACCCAGGAGAATTCTACCTTCAAGCTATATCCCCAGCCCTATTTTACTTTTTTGTTTTTGCGGTACTGGGGATTGAACTCAGGGGCATTCTACCTCCGAGCTATACCCCCAGCCCTATTTTTTATTCTTTATTTTGAAACCGAGTCTCACTAAGTTGCAGAGTGCCTCACTAGGTAGCTGAGGCTGGCCACGAACCCGGATCCTCCGGTCTCAGTCTCCCAAATGCTGAGATTACAAGCGTGCACCACCATGCCTGGCTGCTTACTTTTTATTTTGAAACAAGGTCTCACTAAATTGCGAAGACTGGCAGCAGAACTCGCAGTCTTCCTGTCTCAGTCTTCCAAGTACTGGGATTATAGGTGTGCACCACTACACCCAGTTCAGTACTTGTACTTTTAATTCTACATTTCTCCAAATGTTGTCTCTACTGGGACGTTTTAAAAAGAGGATCTATTTAAACTATAGTCTTTGAAGTGTTTTTAGTTTGAAAAGGTAGTAAATGCCCATGATTAAAATAATCAAACAATAAGAAGCTGGGCAGGATGGCACATACCTATAATCCCAGTACTTGGGAGGCTGAGACTGGAGAATTACAGGTTCAAGACCAGCCTCAGCAATTTAACAAGATCCTATTTCAAAATAAAAAATAAAAAGGGCTGGGGGTGTAGCTTGAGGTAGAATGCTCCTGGGTTCAATCCCTAGTGGCTCTACCTGTGCCCCCCCCCCCAAAAAAAGAGTCAGCCTGTAATCTCAGTGCTTGGGAGGCTGAGACAGGAAGATCTCAGGTTTGAGGATAGCCTCAGCAGCATAGCAAGACTCTCAGCCTCTCAGTAACCTAGCAAGACCTGGTTTCAAAAAAGGAATGGGGTATAGCTTGGAGGTGGAATGACCCTGGGCTCAATCTCCAGAAAAAAAAAAAAAAAAAGCCAAAGCTCTAAACAGTAGCACCTGGTCATTAGCTACATTCTAGCTAGTGGTCATGGCAGGGAGAGGAAGTACCCTTTCACCTTCAGTCTGTGGACTTGGATCCTGGGATCCCAGAATAAAGTATTCACTGAGCCTCTTGAATAAATATATGCACGTACATGTGCAAATTTGCTTTTTTTTTTTTTTTACACAAATGGGAAAATTCTTCCTCCCTCCTTCTTCCCTCTTTTCTCCCTTCCTTCCTTCCTTCCTTCCTTCCTTCCTTCCTTCCTTCCTTTCTTCCTTCCTTCTTTTCTTTCTTCCAGAGGCACTGAGCTACATACTCAGCCCCTCACCTTTTTTGTTTTGGGTACCGGAGGTTGAATGTAGGGGCATTCTACCTTGAGCTACATCCCCAGCCCTTTTTATTTTTTTATTTGAAACAGGGTCTTGCTGAGTCTGTTTTCAAATGTGTGATTGTTCTGTCTCAGCATCCCAGGTACTGGGATCACAGACATGTGCCACCACATCCAGCTACAAGAACTCTTTATTTTATTTATTTATTTATTTTGCAGTACTGGGGATTGAACCCAGGGGC
Organism: Graphiurus murinus; assembly: GCA_004027655.1. NCBI lineage: Eukaryota > Metazoa > Chordata > Mammalia > Rodentia > Gliridae > Graphiurus > Graphiurus murinus. The sequence continues at coordinate 120,989 of PVLC010001744.1, read as the reverse complement.
ATTCTACCTCTGAGCTACACCTCAGCCCTCATTAAGTTGCGGAGGGCCTCACTAAGTAGCTGAGGCCGGCTGCGAACCTGGATTCTCCAGTCTCAGCCTCCCAAGCACTGGGATTACAAGTGTGCACCACCATGGCTGGCTACAAGAATTCTTTAAATGCTGCTCCACCTCTTTATTTTTTTTAATTTAACAATACATTTCAATCCTCTTTCAGTACCAGCACATATAAATCTGCTTTGTTCTTTTTCCGCTGGCTCCATTATTTCACTACTATGGAGAAGTTTCCGAGCATATCCTGGTCCAGCTGACTTTCTCATGCCGTCTTCAGCTGACAGGAGTCACCATCTCTGATGACAGGAGTCATTATCTTCCTGCATTGCAGAAGACTGAATGTAGTAGGTAGTATTGGTGGCCTGTCCGCCTTTCCTGGGTTCTTACTACTTCACAGAAACCAGGCCCGAATTCTGACTGTCCTTCTTGCATTTATTTGTCTGAGGCTTTCTATAAGGACCAGAGTCTACCTTGGTTACCTGCCCTGCAAGCCTGAAAGTGCTGGAGAATTAACCTCCCCACCCCCACCCTCCTAACTGCCCTTAACCAATGACAGGAAAGATGAGAAGTACCCGGGCTCCCTCATCCTCAGGAGAGACAACCATCAAATGTGTGCTCTTCCTGGGCACTCGGACTTCTCCAAAGTAATTAAACCTGTTACCCACAGTGGCTGCATCCTCTTTCCAACCTTTCTTCTCCACTAGTTTTTCCCAGCTCCCCTTCCAACTTAACCACTTTCACTAGAATCCTCATCTAAGAGTCATCCATATCTAGGGAAACCCAGATTAAGGCAGTGATGGTGATGAAGGAGAGATAGGAGAAATTCACTTATTAATGAATTCATTCCTTTAATAATTATTACTGAGACCCACAGTCAAAGGAAAGTAAAGGAGAATAGGAACAAATATAGACAAGGAACATGTTCTTTTTGGAGGCACAAAAGTAAATACTAAGATAGTTCAAATAATGTTCTTTCTGTGCAGGATTGTATTGCTACCAGTGTCACTAGCATGCATGGGGAAGGGGGAGTGGGGAGCAGTGGTACCCAGGGGCATTCTACCTCTGAAACACACCCTAGCCCTATCTTATTTATTTATTTTTTGAAACAGGGTCTCATTAAATTGCTGAGTGCCTTGCTAAGTTGCTATGGCTGGTCTTGAAACTGTGATCTTTCTGTCTCAGCCTCCCAATACTGGGATTACAGGTGTATGCCAACAACACCTGACCTAAAGTTTAAAAATTTTAAAGAGAGGAAAACCAATAAAATAAAATGAAAAAGGAGAAGGTAGCAGGAACACCTTCCCCAACACTTCACTGCCCAGTCCAAAGACGACCATGGGAAGAAGCGAGACGTCAACCATGAGTAGCCGAGTCCTGTTCCTTCTGGGTAATACTTAGGCCGTTTAGATCCTGACACACATGGCTGCCTCTTGTGAGCTTGAGCAATTAATAGTAAAATGGCCGGGCATGGTAGTGCATGCCTGTCATCCCGGTATTTGGAAGGCTGAGACAGGAGGATCATAGGTTGGAGGATAGTCTCAGCAGGTAGCAAGACTTTCATCAACCTAGCAAGACCCTGTTTCAAAATAAAAGATATAATAAGGCTGGGGGTGTAGCTTGGAGGTAGAATGCCCCTAGTATCATAAAAAAATAAAGTAAAAAATAAAAAGGGCTGGGGTGTTGCTCAGAGGTTAAAATGCCCCTGGAATTAATTCCCCATACCACAGAACAAAACAAAACAAAAACCCAGTAGAATATTAGTGTTTACTTAGTATTTTACACATATTTAACACATCGAATCTTGAAGATAACTCAATGAGTTTATAACAATAGGTAATATACTTGGGGTATTCTCTTGGTTAGTTTTAATTTTACAGATGAGAAAACTGAGGCTAGGGAAATGGAGAAATGTTCCCAGGGTCACATGGCTAATGTCAGCCACTAAGGTCTGGAGTCTGGATCAGAGTCATGCTGGCTCTAGATTCTGTGCTTCCAGCTCCTCCTTCCCGGTGTTCCTCTGCACCTGTCACCTGATGGGCTGCAGATCTGCTAGTTCCTTAGTTTCATCTTCACTTCAATATTTACATGCAGTGATGGAGCCCCAGTGTTTCAGAGTAACAGATTCCAATCTCTTTCCCCTCTCCTGGATTGTCTTTCTCTGATTGACTAGGGAGAGATGGGCACTTGTTTTATTTTATTATTTTATTTTATTTTGATACTGGGATTGAAACCAAGGACATTCTAACTCCAAGCCCTTTTTACTTTTTTATTTGGAAACAGGTTCTCACTAAGTTGCTGGGGCTGGCCTTGAATCTGAGATCCTCCTATCTCAGCCTCCCACGTACCACCACACTGGCAAGATGGGCACTTGTTTAATGTTCATGGTTGAGTGGGACCCTAGTTCTGCTTCTGCCTTCAGGTCATTTCCCCGGCTCCTCATGCTCTTTCCTGGGACAGGCATCTCCTTTTTCTTGAATTCTCTAAACCCAAGAAGGTGCACATAGCAGCCCTGTCCCAAAGGTTCAGCAATGACAGAGGGCAGATGCATCGTGTTTGTTTCCTGATGGTGGAAGGGTGCATCCTAATTTCAGAAATCTTTTTTTTTTTTTTTGCGGTACTGGGGGTTGAACTCATGGGCATTCTACCTCCGAGCTACACCCCCAGCCCTATTTTTTATTCTTTATTTTGAAACCGAGTCTCACTAAGTTGCAGAGTGCCTCACTAGGTAGCTGAGGCTGGCCACGAACCCGGATCCTCCGGTCTCAGCCTCCCGAATGCTGGGATTACAGCGTGCGCCACCACGCCCGGCTCTAATTTCAGAAATCTTGAACATAAAAGAAAAAAAAAGGCTTGCCTTAGAATCAATGAAATATAAGCCGAGCATGGTGGCACACACATGTAATACCAGTATTTGGGAGACTGAGACAGGAGGATTGTAGGTTGGAGGATAGTGTCAGCAAGTAGTAAGACTCTTATCAACCTAGTGAGACACTTTCAAAAGAGGGCTGGGAGTGTAGCTTGTAGGTAAAATGCCCCTGGGTTCAACAATCCCTAGGCGCTCGAGCTTTCTCTCTCTCTCTCTCTCTCTCTCTCTCTCTCTCTCTCTCTCTCTCTCTCTCTCTCTCTCACACACACACACACACACACACACACACTCAAAAAAAAAAAAAGAATCAATGAAATATAAGAATGGTTGTGCTTACAATTGGAGAAGACATAAATCTGGTGGTTTTACTAGCTATGGATGCAGAAACACATTTCCTTGATTTGGGAATTTTTATTCTGCTTTAATCTCTCCAGAATCATTATCAGAACTATGCAAGGAAAAAAAGACATCACCGTATCCTGCCAGAAATCACTTCATATAAGTTTAGCTTTCAATATCACAAAACCAGAAATTGTTTCTTAATTAAAGCCCTGAAGAGTTCAAATTTTCCAAATACATACTATGTCAATACTTTCCATATGTTCTGGGATTTTTGGTCTATTAATCTTCATGTTTGCTTTTTAAGAGGATATTTTTCATTCAAAATTAACTAACTGAACAGCAACAACAAAACCACTGTGGAGGAATTTAATATGCTCCAAGTCCTGGCCTGGGAAGGGTGTGAGGAGACTGAGTGACCCTTTTTACAATAATAAAGAGACAGTGGAGTGTAAAATGTAAGCATGGCATGACATCCACACCTGTAATCCCAGTACTTAGAAGGCTTGAGACAGGAGGATCCCAAGTTCAAGGCCAGCCTCAGTAATGAGGCCAGCCTCTGGAACAGGGCTGCTGTATGCACCTTCTTGAGTTAACATACTTTTGGAGAATTCAAGACCCTCAGTAACTTAGTGAGACTGTTTCAAAATAAAAAAAAGTAAAAAGGGTTGGGACTATAGCTCAGTGAGTTCAATCTGTAATAACAAAACAAATAAAACAAACAAACAAACAAAAACAAAACAAAGCAAAGCAAAACAAAACAAAACAAAAAAACAAAGAAAGAAAATAGAATGTGAGATATCGCCATCACTTCCACATGAACTACTTTCATTTGCACCAAGCATCACCAGTATCTGTCTTTGTATTGTCCCCTTTTTCTTTTAAACACATTCCAAAATTTCCAGCACTTTCTCTGAGAATGGTTCTATCTTCAACCACGTTTCCTGCCTTAAGCAAAGGCGTGTTTCTTCTTAGTGATTGTACTTACCACCCAGGAAACAAGCCAACCTGCTTCTGCTGGACAGAGGGACCCAAGCCAACTTCATCATGTTTACAAATGCTTTTCACCATCCCGCCATCCGTCCTGAGGAAATGAGAAGAACATTTCTTTTGTGCACTTTCGGCTCCTGCCTTTGCATTTCTCCTATTTTGTAGCTGTGTGATTAATTGTAATCGTTTTATCCCTCTGCTAGCTGGTGGCTGTGATTAATTTGTTGCTTGGTGTTTTTCTTTGACCTTCAATGTACTGTCATCAATGTAGAGAACCCTGCTGGCGGATCACACCATCGCCAGCCCTTTTTGTGTGTTTTGCTTAGTTACCGCAAATGCAAATTTACAAGTTTAGATGAAATGCATAGTTTCATGGAAGGAAAACAGATGATAATTTCAGTATTTAGATGAAGAGGCAAAACAACCTTGAATAAAAGATGAATATTGATTTTTCAAAAATTTGTTTACCAAGAATTACAGAATTGTGCATAATTTGACTTCATTTCGGATTTGTTAATCATGTGTCTGATGGAAATTGGCCACAAAGAACACACTTATTTTGGATCTTAAATTTAAATGGTGAACTTATTAAATTTTGTGCTGAAGCAATAGTGATACAACTCTTGTTGTTTGACCTCCTCAAATTCTTACAGAAACCCAAACTTATAACAGCAAGGGGGAGGTGGCTGGGTGGATGTTCTGTAAATTCTTCTTTTATAGATAGAGCACAGATGTAATACATTTAGTTGATACTTTCTTGGTTATGATCAGACTCAGGCGCACCTGTCTGATGTTCTTTCATTCAATTCCATTTTTTTTTTAATACTAGGAATTGAACCCAAGGGATATTCTACCTCTGAGTTATACCCCAACTCCTTTATTATTATTATTATTATTATTAGTGGTATTGGGGATTGAACCCAGGTGCATTCTATCTCCAAGCGACACCCCCCAGCCCTATTTTAGTTCTTATTTTGAAACAGGGTCCTGCTAGGTTGATGAGTCACCTGCAATCCTCCTATCTCAACCTCCCAAGTACTGGGATTACAGGCTTATGTCACCACACCCAGCTATTTTTTATTTTGAAACAGGGTCTCACTGAGTTGCTGAGGATCTTGCTAAATTGTTGAGGTTGAGCTGGGCATGGTGGTGCATGCTTATATTCCCAGTGCTTGGGAGGCTGAGACAGGAAGATCACAGGTTCGCAACCAATTTCATCAACTCAGTGAGACCCTGCTTCAAAATAAAGAATAAAAAAAATTGGGCTGGGGGTGGAGCTCAGAGGTAGAATGCCCCTGGGTTCAATCCTCAGTAACACACACACACACACACACACACACACACACACACACACACACACACACACACACTACTGAGGCTGGTCTCAAGCCTGCAATCCCTGTCTCAGCCTCCCAAGTACTGGAATTATAGGCATGTATGCCACCACACCTGGCTTCATCCACTTAGGTCTGTCAACATTTATTAAGTGTCTACTGTATCCCAGGCACCAGACTGCAATACACAAAGGGATACAGAGTCCCTGACATCAAGTAGCTGGCAGTGTAGTAAGAGAGACAGACACATACACAGAACCGTAGCACAGTGTGGTTAGACTGTGACTGAATTCGGGTGTTTCAGAAATCCTCAGCCACACATTTCCCAACAGTCGCTTGGGTCACTTTCACAGATGGCTCATTTCCTCCTCTATGTTTTCATCCATCCTAATCTCACCCAGGGTTCTCAGTTTACCTTGCTTTGCTACTGTTTCTTCTTTGATGAGAAAAGTCTCCTCAAATTCATCCCACTCCTTACTAAAGTAGACCTCATGCCCACTACCAAAGTTGTATGGAGTGTCTCCATGTGCGGGGGGGGGGGGGGCGAGCTGACTCTGGTAAGTGGAAAGTGCTAGTCGCCAGATAGCAGGCTCAGGATGATTCCCATTTTTGTAAATATGCATATATATATAATATATATTTGTGTACAATTTGAACACATTGGGAAGAATAGTCACCCATCTGTTAGCAATGGCTACTATGTAAGGGAATTAGGTTGGCGGGGAGAAGCTTGAACTTTTTCCTCTTCATAGAATTCTGTTCTATTTGCTTTATTTTTAACTTAAAATTTTATTTAAATGTGTGAAAAAATAAAAATATTGGTTAGCTCCTGGCTGTGCAGATCAACAAACCTAAACTAGTGGAAAGTCAATGTCCTCCTCTGACACTCGAATCTCATCTTCCCATCCCACCCCCTCCCAAGTCCCAGCATACATGTCCCCAGGAAGAAGGCCTGTAGCCTGCTGAGCGTATTCTTCAGTGCCATAAGTCAACATGTATCTGGGAATCCACGGGAGGAGAAGACAACTTCCCGTCTCTGTGCAAGTCCTCTCCTTCCTGTATTTGTGCTTCAAGACCACCTCCTCTAGGGAGCCTCCTTGTCTTTCTCCCTCTGTATCTTACAGCATTTGCTCTCTAGGAGCCTTTGAAGATTGAAACCACCTCAACTAAGGGTTCTGAAAGAAAAGCAGTCTGCTCAACTCCAGCCTTCACTTATCAGTCTGCATTTGTGAGTGCACTGGGGTGTGTGGGGGGGAGGGGAGCAAATGTGTCCCCCGACACAGAAACAGAACCATGTGAACAAGCCATTCATGAACAGCAGCATGCATACTGTGGAGGAGAAGTAAGGAGCCATGAGATGTGTACTAAGGAAGGGATGCTGAACTTGGAGTGGGTTTGAAGAACTTTCCTGGGGAAGTCTGTTTTAGCTGGAACTTAAAGGATGAAATGAAGTGCTATGGGGGGCAGGTGGGAAAAAACCAGGGTGCATGTGTGTGAAGATGATCCCAGGGGCCAACAGAGCAGGCTGGAGAGGTAGACAAGGTCGGACCCCTCATGGCCTTTCTGCCATCTTAAGGAGTTTGGGCTTCATTCTAAGAAAAAATATGTGTGGCAGGTGCATTGGGATGCTTTTAATTAGAGGAGGGATAAGATAACACTTTTTTTTTTTTTTGGTACTTGGGATTGAACCAAGGGGGGGAGGGTTCTGTCTCCAAACTACACCTCCAGTCTGATTTTATTTTGAAACAGTGTCTTGCTAAGTTGCTGAGAGCCTTGCTAAGTTGTAGAGGTTGGTTTGAATCTGTGATCCTCCTGTCTCAGCCTCTCAAGTACTGGGATAACAAGTGTGCACCACCACACCCAGCTCACACTTGTCTTTTACAAGGGTCCGACTGCTGCTGAGAGGGAGTAAATGAGAGCAGGTCTGGGCATTTCCAGCATGGTGCTTGACTTACTGAGTGTCATAGAGTGAATGCTTTTCCCTCAGGTTGCACTTTCCTTGACCTCGCCTCCACTCTCCTGCTATTTCTTTCCTATGGCCTCTTCCCCATCACCCAGTTCAAAGGGCTTTAGAATTTTCCTTTTTTCTCAGCTACCTAAGTGAGGCACTCCGCAACTTAGTGAGACCCGGTTTCAAAATAAGGAATAAAAAATAGGGCTGGGGGTATAGCTCGGAGGTAGAATGCCCCGGAGTTCAACCCCCAGTACCGCAAAAAAAAAAAAAAAAAAAAAAAAAAAAAAGAATTTTCCTTTTTTCTTTCTTTTGGTAGTACTGAGGATTGAATCCACAGGTTTTCTATCTCTGAGCTACAACCCAGCACTTATTTATTTATTTATTTTTTCTTTGAAAAAGAAAAAGAAAAAGAAAGTCTTGCTAGGTTGCTAAGAGTCTCACTAAGTTGCAGAGGCTGGTTTTGAACTTGTGATGCTCCTGTCTCAGCCTCTCAAGTACTGGGATTACAAGTGTGCACCACCATGCCATGCCTAGAATTTTCCTTTTTCAAGAATAGGAAGAACCGGGCGTGGTGGCGCACACTTGTAATCCCAGTACTTGGGAGGCTGAGACCGGAGGATCCGGGTTCTCGGCCAGCCTCAGCTTAGTGAGGCCCTCCGCAACTTAGTGAGACCCTGTTTCAAAAATAAAGAATAAAAAATAGGACTGGGAGTGTAGCTCGGAGGTAAAATGCCCCTGCATTCAATCCCCAGTACTGCAAAAAAAAAAAAAAAAAAAAAAAGAATAGGAAGAAAGACTTAATTATGCGCTCCACAAAAAAGACTATCCAAAGAAGCAGTACACTTGTTAAAAAGCAATCAACTCCATTTTTCTTATCAGTGAACTACAATTATGTCCACCACACTACTTACCAGAGTGGTAAAATTAAAGAGTCACGCTACCTTATGCCGCTGGGGATGGGAACAAGAGCCGTTGACGTGCTGTTGGTGAGAGTGAAACTTTGTTCCATGGCAGGCTGCAATCATCTTCTAAACATGGAGATGCCTTTGCCCTGTGGCTTGGCAATCACACTAGACAGTATGTACAAGGACATTCCTAGTGGCATTGTTCATAACAGCCCTAAGTGGAAGACATTTAACACAGATTAACCGATTGAGGTAGACTCTTGCAACAAAAAGAAATGGACCACAGCTATATGAATGATCAAAGGTAGAATCCAGGCACAATGGTGCATGCCTGTGATTCCAGTACCTGGGAGGCTGAGACATGAGGATTGCATGTTTGAGGCCACCCTCAGCAACTTAGCGAGACCCTGTTTCAAAATAAAATAAACAAAATGAAATAGGGATGGGAGATGTAGCTCAGAGGTAGAATGCTCCTACATTCCATTCCCAGTACCCCACCCCCCGACACGCACACACACAAATCAAAATAAAAAATGAAATAGGACTGGGGTGTAGCTCAGATGTAGAATGCCCTTGAGGGGTGTAGCTCAGAGGTAGAATGCCCCTAGGTTTAATCCCCAGTACTAAAAAAAAAAAAAAAAAAGTGAAGCAAAAGAAGCCAGATGTGAACAAGTATGTATTGTGACTGTAATTATATGCAGATTTATTTATTTATTTGTGGCACTGGGGATGGAACCCAGAGGCATTCTACCTCTGAGCTGTGCCCCCAGCCCTATTTTTTATTCTTTATTTTGAAACAGGGTCTCACTAAGTTGTGGAATGCCTCACTAGGTAGCTGAGGCTGGCCTCGAACCCGGATCCTCCTGTCTCAGCCTCTCAACTACTGGTATTACAAGTGTGCACCACCATGCCCAGCTATATGCAGACCTAAAGTGAGTGAGTAACCTAGAAGTCTGGATGGTTTCTTTGGCGAGTAAGTAGAGAGTAGAAGCTGAGAACATACATGGGCACCAGGCATGCCAGCAGCTATTTAGTACGCTTTATTGCTTGACTTGGTTATCATTCCCTGAGTGTGTTTACTTTGTGATAAATTCTTTGAGCTGTGTGTTGGGGATTTATGTACTCTTCTGTATGTATATTCTATTTTAACAACACAAATGAAAAAGGGAAAATAGAAAGCTCAAGATACCAAAGAAATAAAGAAGAAAGCTCAACACAGCAGCTTTGTATTGTGCCAAGGGGAACACAAGGTTGATGCTTTCTCTTCTGCTGTCAGTTCTTACTCCATACCCCTTCTTCTGTGTTGCTGCACTGGTACACTGCGGATGGTACTTACCAGGCACATTACCTTGGTGCTAAGTAATGGTGAGTTCTTCTTTCTCTTTTTTTTTTTTTTTTTTGGTACTGGGGATTGAACCCAGGAGCATTCAACCTCTGAGCTATACCCCTAACCCTATCTTATTTTTATTTTGAAACAGGGTCTCACTAGGTTAATAAGAGTCTCACTACCTGTTGAGGCAGTCTTTGAACCTGTGATCCTTCTGTCTCAGTCTCCCAAGTACTGGAATTATAAGCCTGTGCTACCATGCATGGCTCGAGTTCTCCTTTTGAAAGAATCTGGTTTTCTGACATGGATTTTGGAGAGGCATTCTTTTCTGGCTCTCCCCCCCCCCCCCCCCCCACTCCCTTTCTCTCTAGTACTGGAATATTGAACACAGGGGCATTCTACCTCTGATCTATACCCCAAGACCCTTTTATTTTTCAGTTTGAAACAAGGTCTTGCAAAGTTGCTCAGGCTGGCCTCGAACCTGCAATCATCCTGTCTCAGCCTCCCAAGTACTGAGATTTCAGGTGTGCATCACTGTGCCTGGCTTTAAATTGGTTCTCTTTATTTTTTGGTTAGTTATCTAACCCACTCACTTAGCTCTCCAGGGATCCTGAACATTTTCTTCCTTTTCCTAACTTTTATATACTAGACAGATGCTCTCTCTTTACTCTGTACATTTCTGAATTGTTTATAATTTTTGCAAGAAATATGCTTTAGTTTTATACTACAAAATTTCAAAAAATATATTAAAAAAATCCTGGCTTTGCTACTCTGACTTCAGTATGTCCAATAGGACAATCAAAGACTTTCATACCCAAATGATATATCCCCTCCATTTGCATTACCAGTTTTATGTTGGTGTCTCTGAACTAATGCTTATGTATGGAGTTGTGTAACCAATGGGCAAGGTAGCTTAACTTTTTAACCTTAATTTCATCACCTATAGCGAAGATGATGCTGGTCTTCTCCTCTTACAATTCTCAGGAGATTAAAGTGAGCTACAACACGTAGAATGTCTGCATTGCTGTAGCTGCTCAACAAACAGTAGTTCCTGTCAACCCACTAAGGGAAGGAGGGGCTGTTGTTTTGTACCTGAAGACCTCAACCACTAAACAGAATGGGATGAGCTGCCTGGAGGGTGGTTCTGCAGAGAGCAACTGGTCACAATTCTACCTGGTCATCTTGGAAAAGCAGCCATTTCCCTAAAATCACAGACAGCCCCAAGGAAAGGTCAACCTAGTTTAGGGACAGCTACAAATAAGCAAACGAGGCTGTGCACATTTGATTTCTTTCAAACCTAGGTGATTATAGGGCTAGCAGGGGCTGGGGAGTGAGAAGAGTACTCCACATCTTGGAGGAATCATGTAAAATGCTTTAACAAATATATAAGAATCATATATAATTGGCACACACTTTGTTTGAATGCAAACACTGCTGTTAAAGTGGTGCTGGAAAACAGTTTGTTGGCCTTCTCCTCGTACAGGAGAAACATTTCTCTCGTTTACAGTACTCACTTGCTCAGCAAACCCTTATTTATCCTATAATGCAAGCATAGTCTGCCCAACATGTCCAAATGCCCACAGATCCTGAATTAGTGGAGTCTGAATTAATGGAATGCTAGGCAGTCTCTCCTGGAGAACCGCAAGCATTTGAAAACAACCCACTCCAGCCATGTCAAGAACACTCTAGGAGAATTACCTCTCCCCTCTCTTTTCCTGTCTCTTCTTGCTTCTGATGCGCTCTCTTCTGGCTTTCAAGGGAGACAGAGGAAGACAGAAGACACCAATGTATATTTGTAGGACATTTGAATAGTTCTTTATTGAGAAGCCACAGTTCTCCACACTTTTATAACTGTAGGCTTTAGATAAGGCAAAAGCAAGATGGATCCACTACTTTACACAGAAAGAAAGGGCTCTGCAGCGCACCCCAGGGTCGTGCAGTCACACATCAAAATGCAATGTACATGACAAATATAAAAAACAGTGTGGACAAAATAATTTAAATTATGGTTACAGTCTACTGAAGGAAATATCCACATCTTATTATAAACACATTTGTAGTCTAGGGTCGTAATTTAAATATTCAGGGTGTTTTTTTTTTTAACAGACACCATTATTGAAACATAAAAGCAAAATGTAACATTTAATAGGATAAACTTGGACAGAAGACTGTTTCTCTGAACTGAGTTTGCCCCTAAGTCATGAAGGATTGCCCCCTTGCCTGTGGCAATTAAGAGAATCAAGCCATTGCTGTGTATTCTTTCGCAGCTCACTATATAGATAAATGGAAGGACGGGATAACAAGAATGTAAGGAGGGGTCCATATTTTCAAGTTATGGGGGAACAGAAAGAACCCAAAGTTGGCCATAGTAGCCTTGCCTTTGGCTTTAAAAAATGAAGAAAAACAAAACAAAAAAACGAAAAATGAAGCCGATCTATGTGCTTAATTAATTTATGTACTCATTTAAATACCTGGCATCCACATACATAGAACAAAGAAGTGAAGGTCCTCACGACACTCGCCCTCATATTCACCGACTGTCCTTGTATACAGAATAGGTGAATGGAGCATCATTTCGCTTTGCTGAGAACACAAACATGTCTACAGTTGGACAGTGTATTCTCCAGGAACAGTAGTTAAAGAGTAGTGCTCCATATTGCTTGAAAACATAGAGACACAGAAATAAGGAAATCGGTGGATCTGAGAGTCATTTGCTAATCTGAGAACCACATAGCTAAAATGGCAATTGTATTGGTAAACATCTCATGGGCATGGTAGTTGACAGATTTCCTAATGGGGTTAACTAACAGACTAAGGACATGCATTGATTACAGGACTCCAGTGTCCCCATGGGTAGTGGGACTGAAGGGTCTAATCATCCTCTTCATCCTCCTCATCGCTGTCCTTCATGCTGATGCCCTGCAGGCCCCCACCCTCGCTCACGGAGGCTGTGGCTTCCTCCACAGTGAGCCGGTTCCGGATGGTCTCGTAGGTCTTGCTGTTTAGGGTGGAATCCAGGACGCCTTGCAATCGGAAATCTCTATAGGTTTTCTAAGGGGGGAAAGGTGCAGTGGTAAGGAAGTGCATCTTGGAGGTGGGAGGCAGAGAATACAAAGCAGGTACAGGCGTGAGAGTTCCGACTATCAGCTAAGTGTGTGTGTGTGTGTGTGTGTGTGTGTGTGTGTGTGTGTGTGTGTGTGTTATGCAGGATTAAACCCTTGGGTGTTCTACCTCTCAGTTACACCCCCAGCCCTATTTATTTTTTAAAATTTTGCAACAGGGTCTCACTAAGTTACTGAGGGCCTAAGTTGCTGAGGCTGTCCTTGAACCTGTACTCCTCTTGTCTCAGCTTCCCAAGTACTGGGATTCCAGGCATGCACCACCGCCCCTGGCTAGCTAAGCATCACTCTGAATTGCACTGTCAAGTAAAAAGCCATTACACTCAGATTGCATTTGTACCGAAAACTGAGATTCACTGAATGACAGAAAATGAGAAATTGTGACAGGATAAACTGTATTAGATGAGACAAAGCAAAGAACATAAGCTTGTGTTTATTCAGTTCCATAAAGGGAAATGTTCCATAATTGTTTTGGTTCTTTTTTTGGGGGTCTGGATCTTTCTCTTAGGTTAGTGTAAAATGATATGATCGACAGTGTAAGGGGCTATAGCACAGAAATAATGGAGCCAGCGATTATGGTATTTTGTGATTTCAGTTGCAGTCTGGTCTTTAGAATTTGCGAGTCTTCTAATTGCATGAGCCATATCCCTCCATCTCATCCACGAGATAGACATATGTATATTGGTATATGAAACCTATTACAGGCAGCAACAATTATGGGAGAGACAGAGCGCTAATGCCTCATCAATATGTTGCCGGCATGTGCCTCGTTTCTCATCTCCTTGGGAAAGAGCCGCATCCATTCCCTTCACAACTTTATGCTCTCAGGGAAGAAATTTGGCTCTTTTTCAAAAACAGTGGCTTGGTATTACTGTCGCACAAGTTCTTTCTTTGTCCCTTCAGGCAATTTCTCTCGGATTTCCTTAGGTACCCTAAGCACTGATTTCTAGAAATTCCTTAGTGTTAATTGAACATGACCAGAAGCATCTGGCTGTTGTCTACTTCAGAATTTTTTTAAAGGCTTCTTTCTGACTACAATTCTTCTCCTCACACTGCATATCGTTTCAGCTATTGATTCTGCTGTGTGCTTCTCCTACGGATATATGAAACTTGCTAAAGGGGCAAGAGAACGAATGTTAATGTATTTCAGACCAGTCTCTCCCCCTCCCCCACTCCCTCTTCTCCCTTCCTTTTTTTTTTTTTGAGGGGGATGGTATTGGGGATTGAACCCAGGGCTACTTCTGCACTACACTCCCAGCCCTATTTTATTTTATTTTGTATGTAGAAACAAGGTCTTGCTAAATTACTGCAGGCTGGCCTTAAACTTGTGATCCTCTTGTCTCAGCCTCCCAAGAACTGGGATTACAGGCAAGCACCACTATGTCCGGCTCATTACTGCTATTTTTAATAGTCCATCTAGTACAATCATAGTGTTAACAATCACAAAGTCAGAGCCGGGCGTGGTGGCGCACGCTTGTAATCCCAGTATTTGGGAGGCTGAGACGGGAGGATCTGGGTTCGCGGCCAGCCTCAGCTACCTAGTGAGGCACTCTACAACTTAGGGAGACCCTGTTTCAAAATAAAGGATAAAAAATAGGGCTGGGGGTGTAGCTTGGAGGTAGAATGCCCCTGAGTTCAATCCCCAGTACTGCAAAAAAAAAAAAAAAAAAAAATCACAAAGTCAGCTTCCTTTGAAGGTCATATGTTGTAACGCTTGAAGAGTTAATGAGTGAGTGCAGTTTGGTTTGTGAAACCCAATAATGTAAGATTAGGGGTAAAATGGACACTTTTTTTTTTGGTTTCCTTTTTTGCTCTTTTCTTTCACCAGGGATTGAACCCAGGAGCATTCTACCTCTGAGTCATACCCTAGCCCTTTCTTTTTATTTTGAAACAGGGTCTTGCTAAGTTGCTGAGGGTCTCATTAAGTTGCTGAGGCTGACCATCACACCCAGCTAAGCTGCAGGCGCTCTGAGGGGGAGGAAAAAGCGAGATAGGTGCCTGACTATGTCTTTACCAAGACCAGGAAAGGTAGGAGGTGGAGTCAGTGTTAGACATGGTGTAGACCAGACAGACAGGTGACTAACTGGAATTTTTTAACTTTTTGATCAGTTGTTTATGGCCACTTAGAATAACATAATTGTTGCCAGAACAGAATGGGAGAAATGAAGGTAGAAGATCTGGAGTAGTCTTTCCTTCATTGGAATTCCAGAGTAGGGCGCTCCCTGACTGGATTCTAAATGCCCAGAGGCAGGGGCCGTGCTCAGACATTTCTGCATCCTCCACCTGGTACTATACAAGGAGGGCTCACCTAATCTTTATCCAGTGTTGGAAGAATGAACACATGCCTGCTGAATAACGAATAAATGGATGAGCAAGTGGAGTGTCTGTCGAGGCAGGAAAGAAAGTCAAATAGCCTCGGAAATTTGCCCTGGAGAAGGAGATCTCTTGGTCAGAGACTTGGTGCACAGGTGGTGAATTCTGCTTCTATCTCCATCGTGGCATCAGTTAAGCTGGGCCCGATTTTGGTGAAAGTGAAAGGATTCTTCTCGCAGTGATATTTGCTAGTCTTTGGTTCTTGTGCATGTGTATGTGTGTATGTGTGGCAGAGAGTGAAAATTAAACCTTCCCTCTGACACACACACACATACACACACAGATGTTTCTTCCTTAATAATTCTTACCATAGATCTAGAAATATCAGTTATGGGAAGATAATTTAAACATGTTAAAATCAAGCCCTCTTTTCAGGTTTGTCCAATAAGGGTCAAACAGAAAATCCCTCCTCCCCTTCCAAAGTATATTCATATCCAGAAAATGGAGTTCAAGTGGCTAGTAAGCTCGCCTTAAGGACATGAAGTAACAGAATACGAAAATTTGACCGGGTCCAGGGTTGGAGCGCATGTGCTTCTGTTTTAAGTGCTGTAGTATACTGCTGCTTGTAACCTTTCCTGAGCAGACGCTTTGTGAGATCAAATGTGGATGACAATAACTCTCCTTAATTACACACAACGGAACAGTAATTGGTTGTAAGTCAGCACCGGGGTAGACAAGCACTTTCAGGGGACACTGCTAAGCCAAATGAGACCAAGAAACAGGGAGGGGGTGAGAGTGGCGAGGCTTTTGGCAAACCGTTAAACAAATTCAGCTATGTGGATTGTGACTATGTTTTAAAAGCGACTCTGTGCTTTGAATGGGAGTTTTACAAATGGATGTTTTAAACCTTCTATGGTAAAGCATCAAATAGAAACTGAAATGATCAAAACCGTATTTACCCCCTTCTGTGATCTTATTATTTCATGTAAACCACTGAGATTTCACGCTGAAATAATTATCATTAGTCCAAGGCACATGCACAAGAACAGGGGGAAAAAAGCTACTTTGAGGGTATGTTATCTCACCTTTGTGATCCTTTACATTTGATTGTATACACGCATTGTAAGAAAAACTACTTCAATTAACGAGAACAATATTGATTTGCATTCTGGTAATGATCACGAGACGTATTTAGAAATAGCTGGAGGTAAATATTTCCATCAGATTAATTGTGGCAAAATTTTATTTAAGCATAAGCAAAATTGGCAGTTTATATGATTAGCATAATGGCACCCAAAGCCAGCTTCTGAAAGTCGGACACCAGGGAGGTGGCCTCTGCAGTATTTTTACATGGCAAATACATAAAGTATTTTTCTATATGGATAAAGATATAAAATTCCTTTTCTGTTAG
Organism: Graphiurus murinus; assembly: GCA_004027655.1. Classification (NCBI taxonomy): domain Eukaryota; kingdom Metazoa; phylum Chordata; class Mammalia; order Rodentia; family Gliridae; genus Graphiurus; species Graphiurus murinus. The sequence goes on along the minus strand of PVLC010001744.1, from coordinate 104,380 downwards.
TTTCCTTTGATGCCTGAGTAGAAATTAACCAGACACAACAAAGTGATTTCCTAGGTTTTTCTTGCAGGAGGTGTTGTTTTAGAAGCCATCTTGTATATGTACAAGGACATTCTTTGTTTAAGGAAGTTCTGCAGCTTGCCAATGTGATATATTTCAGTAAACTACTTTCAAAGAAGAAGAATTTTTTTTTCTTTTACCTTTACCATCCTAATTAGTGTTTTCAACTGATATATGTGAAGCTGTAGGTCCATCCGGTCCGTCAACCAGGTGCAGATAACGTTCATGGAGCTGTTGTACCATTGCTGAAAAAGAGACAAAAGTTCTCCAGCCAGCGCATTGTGGAGTGTTGACAGGGCAGAGAGGGAACCAGCCGCATCTGAGCACCCTGCTCTGTTCCAGAAGGAAGCAAAACGGTTAAAGAGATTCTGGGGAGGACACAGATCATGAGCACTTATTTCTGTAAAGCCACAAGGTACTGGAGCCGTCTAAATGAGAATAGGAAGGACCTGGAGTCTAACACTGAACTCCTCTCCTCTGGACATTTCATATACAGTCCATTTCTAGAGGCCATCATTCACTCTTCTGATTTTCATTTTAATTGGTTAATTTCACTCAGTGGAGATTCAGGGCATTGCTGGGTTCTTACACCACTGTCTCTGGTGTTCAGAGAGATGGGGGCTTCTCCATTGCTAACCGAGGTGTGTGCATGCCACTTACCTTTTGAGAAGCCTGGACCCTTGTCTGCTAAGTACAATTGTGAGAGCCTTAGGAATTGAGGGGGCCCTTTACCCTCATTTACCTGATTGGGGTGTTCCTGCTAAAGACAATGAATGAGGATTTCTCTTTAAGGGCCAAATTCTACTGTGGGCAGCTTATGTGCCCTTACGTTGGCTCTGCAATCTGTTTTAATATTAACACCAAAAAATTATAGAAGATGAGAAGGGGGAAAAAAAAAACCCATCTACAAATGAGCTCATTTCAAGCTGTTGAAATCATACTTCCCCTTAAGGGGGTTAAATTTTGCTTCTTGTCTGTGAAAAATGCTTGAAGCTGTGTCACTGTAGACTGCCACCCCTGTGGAGCAGGAAGTCTCTGGTGGAGTATAATTTTGCAATACTGCTCATATATTCATAAATCTCACTCGGAGACATATGAACAGTGTTATGAAGTGTCAGGATGAAAAAAAATCTAATCTTTTCAACTTCACCAGGTTTCATTACGCTCTGCCGCTTATATCAAACAATTTACAAATAAAATGAAAAGGTGTGGACGGACCTATATATTTATTTATGGGGCATCTATATGAACTGTGCACAGAAAAGATGTAAGAGGGAAAAAAAAAGGGTGGCTGGAGGATTGAGGCAATGCATACTCTCATGCTAACTGATACACACACACACACTCACACACACACACACATCGTGTACCAGTGGGGATTCGTAAAGCATAAATAAAAACATGTTTCCGATGGTAACTCCACCCTTTCTCACCTAAAGATCATCCAAAATCAGTTTATGCCTAACACTCACAGTTTTTCCGAAGCCTTGTTTCTGACTTAATTTCTCTAAAAAAAAAAATTAATTTGGGTTTTTACTTGCAAGGTAAAAGTGCCAAGTTTCACCTTGCAAGAAGCGACATCGTCTCAGCCATGGTGCATGAGGCCTTCTTTGAGATCTCTCCTATCTAGGCTCCTGCCTCCTCAGAGCCAACCCAGGCTCTCCTTGGAGCCCAGCCGCCACCGCAAAGACCACACTACCCCCATGCAGGCAGCGCTGCAGCCTGACAGCCAACTCCTGCTCTTTTAAAGATCATGGAGGCGAAACTGTTAGTTTCAGGAACCTTCTGTCCCCTCCCCAGGGAGCAGGCGGGGTGAGGGAGCTGGGGGATTCTTTCTTTCTTTCTTGAGATGTGACGGAGGGAGGGTGATTGCTAGGGTCAACCCACTGCAGGCACGGACAGGTTTTCCCCTCTAGGAGTGAGAATATTTGCCTGAAACTTCTTTTGGCAGTGGCTGGTGGTGGGGAAAGGTTTGGGGCTCCTCCTGACTTGGGATTCTGGGATGCTGCTGTGGCATCTGTGGTGCCTCTGCAGAAGTCCAGCGAGAAGACAGTCACTGGGTCATGGGTGTCTGTGCAGCCTTACCTCACTCTCTGCAACTGGGGTCTCTCTCAGAGCCTCAAATTCACATTCACTGACTGACTGTGTCTGATGTGCAATCGAAGGGCTCAAAAAATCGACTCTGAGAGCTGCGAATATCCTCCCTTTGTCCTTGGCTTCCTGGAAGCTGCCTTGCTTGACCTTCAAGCAACCATGGCCACCTCCTGGCCAAACCTTCAAGCCCAGGGCCTCAGGATGAGTATATCTCTGGGACACAAAAGAAGAGTGTGGCACTCTGGCTTCTAGGCAGAGGTGGCATTTTGCTTTGGCTGTGACAACAGGCGAAGCGGCGCTGGCTGGTATCACTGCCAGCAGGCCTTGCGCAACATGCCTTTTTCTCTTTGCTGAGAGACGTGCCACCTTTCAGGGAAAAAAAAAAAAAAAAAAAAAAAAAAAAAAAAAAAAAAAAAAAAAAAAAAAAAAAAAAATATATATATATATATATATATATATATATATATATATATATATATATAGCCCCCCCCTCCATTTTATGTCGGCAGTTCCTGCTCTCATAAATGGCTTTAACATAGTAATAAAATAAATAAAAATACAAATAAAGATGCAGCATGCTATCAACAGTCCTGCTCTGCTGCCGAAAGGGGTAGAGGGAGGAAATGCATGCACCAGGGGATCAGCACATCGCAGGCAGATCCCCACCCAGGAGAACAAGAAAGCCCTGGAACATCCATGCTTTTCCTCCTGGATCTCACATCTAGCAAAAGAAGTGTAAAAAATGGATGATGCCCCATTGGCTGCACATTTAAAGAGGCAAAAGGGAGTCAGTTACTCCTTTCCAAACCTTATGCTCAGTAGATGAAATTGGAGGCGCTTTTGGATACAGCACAGAGCTAACTTGGTTTTCCAGAAAGGCGCTTAAAGGCATTTGGATGTCGGAGAAGCAGGAGGCACCGCCTTCTAGAACTTTAAAATGTTAGAGGTGAAAGGGATCTTCCCTATTATCCTTTGGAGAGGAGGAAACAAAGGCCCAGAGAGGTGAAGGGACTTGCCCAAGGACACACAGTAACCCCAGAAGTGGCTGTTCTCCAGGATGGCCATTGGGCTGAATTAGCAGGTTGTGTGCCGTTACTATGCCCTGAGCAGATATGGTCATGTGCTGGCCATGAGAACTGATACCGCACATCTCTCCCAGCTCTGTATTCATGACAAACCACATGGATAGCCAGAAACAGGCCAGAGCAGAGGTCTTTATACCACAGAAATTGGCAAACACCACAAACCATGAGTTTCTGGCTTCCAGAACACCAATTGTTAAATATTTGTTTGGAGGGGGGTGTGGGGGAGGAAGTACTAGAAATTGAATCTAGGGGCATTCTACCTCTGAGCTACACCCTCAGCCCTCTTTTATTTTTTTATTGTATTTTATTTTTTTTTGCAGTACTAGGGATTGAGCCCAGAGGCATTCTACCTCTGAGCTACATCCCCAGCCCTATTTTTTATTCTTTGAGACAGCGTCTCACTAAGTTGCAAAGGGCCTCACTAAGTAGCTGAACCTGGATCCTCCGGTCTCAGCCTCCCAAGTACTGGGATTACAAGCATGCACCACCACGCTCGGCTCCTCTTTTATTTTTTATTTTGAAACAGGATCTTGCTACATTGCCATGTGCTGGCCTCGAGCCTGTGATCCTCCTGTCTCAGCCTCCCAAGTACTTGGGCACAGTGGCACACACCTCCCAAGGCATGTGCCACTGTGCCCAGCTAATCATTCAACATTTATCAGCACGTTCTGGGCGTCTGCACCATTCCTGCTCTTCCTCTTCCAGTGCTTATTAATCAGGTTTGCTTTATTTGAGATTAATGCTAATGCAGCAGATTTGTTATGATTCTTCGAAAGACGAAATTCATAAAACATTTTAAGTTCTCCCCATTTTGTTTTGTCTTTGGTTCAGATATGCCTTTTCTGGAGCTCTCCTAACACCTGGGCACTAAATTTTTGGTAAAATGTTCTCTAAATTTGCAGGAATAAGAATTGAGAGCTGGTGACATGTACTGAGTATTTAAGTACAATCCACACTCCTTGGCTGCCTCCTCTTAATTCAGGTATACTCATTTGGAGCTTCCTAAGGTTATTTTAATCTTTGAAAAGTGATGGAAAAATAAAATCTCTAGTAGCCTGGGTTCCTTTAAAATATGTCCCTGGGGATAATTCTGTGAATATTTTCTACTTGGAACCTAAAAGGATCTCTATCACAGCTATGGCCTGTTGGTTTCAGGGCCCTTGGGAAGTTGGGAGATTACCCAATAGCAGCAACTAGATCTGAAGGCTCTTTTTAAAAAGCAAGTGGGAGGCTGATCCAAAACTTAACCATACAGATAGAGAAAATGTGGTATATAGATTCAAAAGAGCTATAAAGAAAAACACAGTTATGCCATTTGCACGAAAATGGATGGAACTCTCTGAAACCAGCCAGTCCCCAAGAGTCAGGGGTCATCTGCTTTCTATCATATGTGGAAGCTGGGGAGGAAATAGGAAATAAAAGGGACTTCAGATAAATGAAAGGGACCAGTAGAATAGCGGAAGGAGATTGGGGGAGGGAGGTAGAGAGGGGAAAAACAAGACTTGAAGAAAGGAATAATTCAAGCAAGGTTAAATCCATATATGAATGTATTATTACCAATCTCACTGACACATACAGTGAGGAAGGGATGCTGGGTGGGATACAGGGGAAACCCCAAGTAATGTGCAAATGTATTTCTGTATCATTTGAAACCTCACTATGCTGTCCTGTATAGTTACAATGCATCAATAAAAATATGCAAAAACTTTAACCATTTAATCCTTCTTCTTTTTTTTTATTCGTGCATTGTAAGCATACATCTTTGTTAGGTACAAATTCATTTAATTCTTCTTTTCTACTTTCTACAATATAATGGTCAAGAGCACAGGCCCTAACACATGTTTGAGTTTGCTACCCTGAGCAAGTTACTTACAATCTCAGAGATTCAGTTTCCTGATGGAAATGGAAACTAGTCAAACTTTTATAGGCTTTTTTCTGATAAGTAAATGAAATGATAGTAGTAAAACACTCATTAGGGTATGACACTCATTAGGGTACTTGCCACGTGATAAGGCTGAAAGAAATGTTGTCTACCAGTACCAACATCCCACTACCATCAACTCCTCCATTGAAACCATCACCATCATCACCATTACCACCATCATCATCCCATCACTACCACCACTGCCACTACCATCACCACCACCATTATCATCACTACCACCTTCATCATCACCACCATCATCACCATCACCAGTACCACCACCATCATCACTACTACCATTATCGTCATTACCACTACCAACCACCACCACCACCACCACCATCATCATCATCATCATCATTTCTCACTTCCTTTTTTCTTTCTGTCTCTCAGCTTAAGAGATTCCAAAACACAAGGAAGAAAATCAGAACAAGTTACCAGAGAAAGCCATGTGGTGGAGAAATTATTCCTTTTGAAATATCTATGGAATTCTATGCATAAGCTTTACCTAAAACATGAGTAGCTACTAGCAATGCCACTTCATTGAGAAGTTATTTTGCATTAGATCATAATCCAAACCTATCACACTACCTTGAGGCCTAAAGCACATTTTAAACTGTATTGTTCTGGGTTGAGGTCCTGGGTTAAAAGGATTCAGACAAGAGTGAGCAATTTCTCAAACACTGTGGGGATAAGTACAGCTTCAAGCCTAGGTTGGCTACTTGCTAGCTGGCTTGCCTCAAGCAAACTGCTTACCTTTTTAACCCTCAATCTCCTCTTGGGGATAATGCCAATACCTACTTCATAGGTTTACTGTGAGCATGAAAAGGTATAATTAATGTAAAGTGCTTAATAGAATCACTGTCACATATTAAGCATTCAATATAACTTTAGCCACTGTTATTACTATCAGAAACATAGTAGATATACTTTCATTTTGCAACACAAATACATTTTCTTGATCCACTTCTAGTAGAAGCTTATGTCATTACCAGGCAGATAATTCACATATTTGGCCTGCAAACATACTAACTTCATGTAGAGAAATCCTGACACACAAAATGTGTCTTTGTAGTATCAGAATCACTACAGCCAGGATCAGGGTGAGGCAGTGAAGCTGGATTGTGAAGAGTATGCTTGAATATTGATTATAATTAGACTTTTGATATTTCCTTCATTGTGGATTTTTAAAATTGACTTTGGTTTTTAAAAGTGCTGTATTAAAATACTAATTTATCTCAATTGTTATAGTTTTTGGCTCTCCCATCAATTTTGCAACTGAGCAGTGGGGTCATTCACTTCTCCCGAGTCTTTGCCCTTGGATTTGCTGGAAACTTTATCCCCAGGATTGAGACAAAGATAAATAATTAACACCTCACTGGACAGAAAATGGGCTTTTGCTTGGATCTGGGTAATCTTCAATCAGCAATGTAGAGTGCTGCTATAGTGACTGCTGCTGTGCTTGTATCTTCTGCCATTTATGTAAGACAATTCTTCATCCAAACATCTGGATATTAATTTGATATCCTAGAGACATTCCTATTTTGGGGTGTGTGTGTGTGTGTGTGTGTGTGTGTGTGTGTGTGTGTGTGTGTGTGGTGTGTTTTACTGGGGTTTGAACCCAGGGGATTCTAATTCTGAGCTACATTCCTAGCCTCTTTTAAATTTTATATTTTGAAACAGGGTCTCACTAAGTAGCTGAGGGCCTTGTTAAGTTGCTGAGGCTGGTCTCAAACCTGTGATCCTCCTGTCTCAACCTTCCAAGTACTGGGATTATAGGCAATGCGCTACCATGCCTGGCTAAGACATTCCTATTAATGGAACCTTTGTTTTTAGAACAAGCTACATCTCACAGATGAGTGGCTATGGAAACAAGGAATAGAGGCTGAAAGGAGATAGGTCCATTCACTATATTCCATGTGCATATATCACAAGGGCAACTTATGCAAATCCCAGTCAGACCAGAGCACTCTATAAGGCTTGAGAGTCTCCTGGGTTTTTTTTGTTTGTTTGTTTTTAACTGGGGATTGAACCCAGGGGCATTCTACCGCCAAGCTATACCCTCAGCCCTATTTTTTATTCTTTATTTTGAAACGGTCTCACTAAGTGGCGGAATGCCTCACTAAGTAGCTGAGGCTGGCTGTGAACCCGGATCCTTCCGTTTTAGCCTCTCAAGTACTGGGATTACAAGTGTGTGCCATCACACCTGGCGTGAGTCTCCTGTTTTCAACAAACTACTATTTTGAATGGGATTCCTAGTGCTTAATCCCATGTATGCACACTGCAAGGGTGGGCACAGTTAATAAAATTAGTTACGTATCCATTGAATATTGTTCAGGCTCTGCCCCAAACATACTACAAGCACAACATAATGTAATCATTGAACTGAACTTATCAGAGGCTGATGCTATGAACAGGCCAGCTTTGTAGATGAGGAGAGAGAGCACACAGTTCCTGAGCAGTGGGACAGGTTTGAAGTGAGCTGTTTACCTGAATAAGCTGTTTGCACTCAACTCAATATTTAAAAAAATAAAAGAAGCAAAGGGTTGGTTATATAACAATAGGCCTAGTTTGACATATCTTTATGACAAAGTTGTTCAGTTCTGAAGTTCTCTAGGAAGAAACATATGGGTAGAACAATGTTGTTAAACCTGTTTCCCCCAGAGCCCAGGCTTGGCTTGGAGTGGAAAAGAATCTATAATTTATGTGCTTCAAAAGTGGCTAAGAAGTATGTGGGGACTTGGGGGCATTCCCATGTAAAATCTCTCAATAGCTTTAATTAATTGGTGAATGAGAGACAATCATGGCTTGTGTTTTCATTCATATTCTCATTCATTCTCTCTCTCTGGATTGAACCCAGGGGCATTTTACCTCAGAGTTACAACCCCAGCCCTACGTTATTTTTTATTTTGAAACAGGGTCACTCTAAGTTGCTGAGTGTCTCGCTAAACTGCTGAGTCTGGTCTTGAACCTGTGATCCTCCTGTCTCAGCCTTCCAAGTACTGGAATTATATGTGTGTGCCACTACCCCCAGCTCCATTGTTTACTCTTGAGGGAAATGATTAGGAAAACTTGGCTGGGCATGAGGGATACCATTTTTAGCTAGAGTTAATGTATTTTTTTCTTTTCCTAGTCTTCCCTTCTCTTCTTATTTTGTGTCGATAATGCCACCGTTGCTAATGGGAGAAATTTCTCGTTGTGGGTAGCTTGTTTTCAAGGAAAAAAGACAACTAGAAAAATTGCCCTCATTATAATGGCTTGAGTTTTCTGAACAACTTTAGAGATAGGAAGTTACAACATTGATTGCAATTTTGGTCCTGAAAAAGCACACATCATAAGCTTTAAAATTTTCACTGAAAAAGAAGAGCAAAATGGTAGAGCCTTTCACATCAAGAGAAGGAAATCTATCTCAAAAGATTAAAGATGTCATCAGGCAGTGCTATGAAAGAAACAATTCCAAGCAAATTCACAAACTCAAGAACAGTCCAGCACAAACCTCAGTACTTCCTGTGTTGCTTTTTTCTACAAAGAAAATGTTCTTTTCTGATGTGTAACATTCATACTATAGTATATTACTTTCAGCAAAATATATACATATATACAAATACATATATATACACATCAAGTTGCTGTGCTTATAATTAAACATAATAATTAAACATAATATTTAGCTCTGAAAAATAAGCTCTTAAATGATGGTTTTTGGCCCAAGAATAATAACCTCATGACATACAAAGGTATATTTTTACACACCTTCTTTGAATAAAAACGGGTGATTCTGTTGAATACATTCTTTACCTGTGTGGGAGCTGAATTCAGTAGGAACTACATTCTGTGTTCATTTCTAAGTATGCATTTCCAGTTGGGTGTGGTGGCGCATGCCTGTAACCCCAGTACTTTTGAGGCTGAGACAGGAAGATTGCAGGTTTGAGGATAGATTCAACAACATAGTGAGACTCCAAACAACAACAAAATAAAAAGGGCTAGGGGTGTAGCTTGGAGGCAGAATGCCTCTGGGTTGAATCTCTAGTGACACACACACACACACACACATACACACACACACACACACACACACACACACACACACACACACACTTCATGCCACAGATGCTGGAAGTCAAAGAGCAAAGGTCTGCACGGTTTGTAGCTGAACTCTGAATAACTGTTGCCATTGAGTTTGATCACCCTCAGTTTCACTTTACAGATGAGGAAACTGAGGCTCAGGGAGATAAAGAGGTCTAGAAGCTAGCAAGAAAAGGAACACAGGTTCAGAAGTCTGAGAGACCTTGAGGCTAGCAGAATGTACCTGACCTAGTCCTCCTGCATCTAAATCTTGACAAACCCCTCTGAGCCTCTGGGTGCCTCAGATTTCTCACCTAGTTAAGTGGGGATGATAATAATGAAACCTACTTAGAGTCGGGCATGGTGATGCATGCCTGTAATCTCAGTACCTGGGAGGCTGAGATAGGAGGATCACAGGTTCAAGACTAGACTTAGCACGTAGTAAGACTCTCATCAACCTAGAGATCCTGTTTTAAAATTTTTTTTTTTTTAAAAAAAGGGTTTTGGGTGTAGCTCAGAGGTAGAATGCCTCTGGGTTCAATTCTCAGTACCATAAAAACCAAACAACCTACTTAGGATTGTTGTGGGGATTAAATGCATTTATACGTGTCAGGTGCTTGGGATAGTGCCAGGTATGTACATATAAGCACTAGCCATTTTTATGGGAGAGATGCTACATCCTACCCTGCTTCATAAGAAATCAAATCACCCCAAGTGTGAGCTATTCAGAGGTGTGTAAAACTTTTTTTTTTTTTTTTAACAGCTTCTATTCTTCTAAAAATGCCTAAGTGAACAGGTAATTTGGTAACTGCATTGTTAACCAACCCGTGTTTTTGGCCCAAAGAGACACAGTGAATGCTGGAGGATTTTTAACTTTTTCTCTGGAAAGTACCTTTTCTCCAACCCAACATACATTTGGAGAAACTGGCTCCACATCTTCTCTAATGAAGAAATGAGATTTTGTTTGTTGGCAATGAGTCAAAGAGGAATATCTTACCTTGACCACACCCATGTGACTAAGCTCTTCACTTTGTTTTTAGTGACAATAGTGGGTTGTTATTAGTTAGAAAAAAAAATTCCCACCACCTATTTAAATGGTCGTATTGAAATACTGTAATGAAATATTGTACATTTGAAGGTTTCAATGCATATTTCTTCCTTACAATTTCGGGTAATTTAAGAACCTGTGAAAAGCATCATCTATTTTTTTTCTCTTTCCTTTTCTCTTTCTTCTTTTTTACAGTTCTACCAAAATACCATCTCTTAGGTTGAACAATTGTGAGAAATCTGGTTGTGTTTGGTATTCTTTTTTTGGTACAGGGAATTGAACCCAGGGGTATTCTACCTCCGAACTACACCCCCGCCTTATTTTATTTTTATTTTGAAACAGGGTTTCACTAAGTTGCTGAGGGCCTTGTTAAGTTGCTAACACTGGCCTCAAACCCGTGATCTTCCTGTCTCAGCCTCCCAAGTACTAGAATTATAGGCATGAACCACTGTGCCCTGCTTGTGTTTAGTATTCTGATCAGAGATTCAGAAAGGGTCTGACAAAGAAGCCCCAGCTGGTTCAAGCCACTTCCACCAAGGGGGCAGAGCATAGGAGGACTGCATGCAGCTCATAGTGAGTTTCAGGACCTGATGATGCTCCCCAGGGATGAAAGAACACCTTCCCCAAGGCCTGTCATCCAGCGCTTTCAGAAGACAGCCACTACAGGATGGTGCCAACATTCGCCTCACTTGAGCATGCTGTGATTCAGGATTTGATCCTCCGAAACAACTGCTCTGAGACATGGGTACTTCCCAGTCACAGCTTCAGGACGCTCAGCCAAAAGCCATAGACCCTGAAGCAGAGGATTCGGGGCAGTAGAATGACCTTCCCAGATGCCCCAAATGTCCTTTTGAGCTGAAGTTTTGTTGTTGTGTGTGTGTGTGTGTTTAATTCTTTAGATGCCTGAAAATTCATCTTATTGAAGTAATTTGTTTTGTTTGTTTATTGGACTCGGGACTGAACCCAGAGGCATTCTATCTTCAAGCTACACTCTCAGCCCTTTTTTTGTTGTTGTTTTGAAACAGAGCCTCAGTAAGTTGCTGAGGCTGGCCTTGAACTTGTGATCTTCCTGTCTCAGCCTCCTAAGTACTGGGATTATTGGTGTGAACCACTACACCTGATTTATTGGAGTCTTTATAAAACTTGCTGTGGTTCTGCCAGATGGTCTGGGCCCAAAGGCCAGATTGCATCTCCCTGCAGGTTCAGTGACGGAGAAGGCTGAGACCCTTTGCTGAGTCTTAAAGATTACATCTATATATGCCCAGAGCTGAGAGAATCTGCTACTCTTTTGCCTTTAGCCTTTTCTCATAATGAAGGGATAATGCCAAAGAAATAATAATATGAAACAAAGATTTAAGTTTTCACTGCTTAGAATTTTTGCTTCTTCTGTAGGAACATGTATATGGAATTTAGCATTTGGGAATAATATTATTTTAACCCCTTTTAGAAATGGCCTAAATAATATCTTCATATTGTTTTATTAAAAAAAGTTATATGTTTGAGAATAAATCCCAACTCTTTAAACTTGAAATGTGGGGGAAATATCCAACAATAAGTAATTCTTCGGCATCAACATTTCAAATAATTTTCAAAATAATGAATCCAAACTTGGGCCCCTGACTTCCTGTGCTATAGCCTTCTATCTCAGGTCAGCCCTACAGATCTTAGCTGCTACAGGGAGATTACAATGAGAGGTTAAGAGTCTAGAAGGATCCTTCCTGAAAGCAACCAAGCAGGTGAGTTTAATCCAAAGCTTGGTCTACATGAGGTCAATAGGGGTCTCTCTCAAGAAGATATATTCTGGTTTTTTAGTGGTTTTAGGTTTAGTGAACCTGTTGGAAGTCTCAGGAAATTATACAAGGTAGGATTTCACCACACCAAGTCAATCAGTTTGTAAGAAACCCAAGAAGTCATACATCCCTTCATGTCCTTCTCAACCTCATGTCTCAATAAGGCAGATGGTCACCTACTGGGAGCTGTTCTGGTATTTGAAAGGCTTTGCTTCCTAAATAATGATATTCCTGGAGACAGTTTGCTACCTTTGAATGAGAAAATGAAGCCAGAGATCAGCTCACAGATATCTTCTACAAGATAGGAGCACTGATGGTGGAAAAGCAGAGGCCCTTGTGGGATTCTCAATTGGGAATATTCCCTCAACCCAAGTGCAAATCCCACTCTTCCACCAGTTCCACAACCCGAGTAAGTGATATCATAAGGAAGGGTGATGCAGTAACCTGCCATTTGACTCACAGGAGGCTATCCAGAACAGGTGAGTTCACAGAAACAGGTAGGGGAATGGTGGCTGCTGGTTGTATGGGGAGGAGAAATGAAAAATTGTGGTTTAATGGGTAGAGAATTTCAGTTTTTCAAGATGAAGAGAGTTCTAGAGATTGGTTGTTCAACACTAAATCTATCTAACTGAAATGGTCGGGATGGTATATTTTATGTTATGTCCTTTTACCACAAAAAATAAATAAATAAAATAAAACTTACTTTCCATATTGAAAAGGAAACTGCTTCAGAAAGCTCGGAATATGTAGCAATGTACATATTCTAATCTGGAACATGAACCATGCTTTCCAAAATGAAAAAAAAAAAAAAACAAAAACAAAAAACAAAACAAAATTCTTTGTAAGGTGGATGCGGGCATTTCATTTAATCCCAGGACTGAGACAGTTTCTCAAAGTCAAGATTTGAGCCCGTGAAGAACAAAGGACAAATCTAGTAGCATTTGCTCAGTCATTTGTTTGGTTTATTTAAAACATGCCACAGGGCCAATATTTCTAAATCTGTGAAACAGAATTAAATGAAGCCCAGAGATGAGAACTGAGAATCCTCAGAGAGGATTGGGTCCAAACGGCACGGAAAAGGATCCGTTTTCTGCACCGTGTGCCACGTCACTTCACATGCCTTGCAGTCTCCCTCACCCCACACCACCGCCCTCCGATTTTCTAAGCTCGGATCTGATCAAGCGCCTCTCAGTTAGCTCTAAGACTGCGGCTGCCCCAAAGGGCAGCGGCTCCCCATCCAGAGCCATTCCCACTACCACAGACTTATTAAGGTTTAGAATGTGTGTTCAGGAAGCCCTTATTTTAGGAAACAATTAAGTGGAATTAGCCTAATAATGCGAGGCAGGCAAAGCTTTTGCCCTTTGCTGAGAAATAACTCCTACGTGGAACAGTTATACTAATAAAAATCATGTATTTCTTAAATGCCTCAAAATGATCTTTGCACCAAGCTCGGCAATTAACACTGCCCCACTGCGGAGCATTTACTCCCCAGGCTTAGGAGGATTAGGCTCCCTGTTCCTTCCACCAACGTCTTCCTTCGGGGAAAATACAGTCAGTGTGAGGCTTTGGGCTGGGAAAGAAATTTCTGCAAGCAGGAATTTCGAGGGAGGCTTAGCTCCCTTGTGGTTCTGGGAGGACGGCAAGGCAGAGAGGAAGGACGGAGTCTACCTGCCAGGGCCTGGTGGAGCCCATGCCAAGGATCTTCCTGGACCCAGCTGCTCTTGACCTCTGGGAGGACAGGAAGGCCATTCCTCAAGTGGGCTGGGGCCTCGCCTCCTGAGGGATTGTTCCCTGTCCCCCTAAATGCACTCTTTCTGCCCACTAGCCATTTATGGACCTTCGAGGCCCAAAGCAATAGACGTCCCAGCTCTCAGCCTGGGCAGGAAGTAACTCCTGGGCACAAGAGGGGCACAGGCCCTCCGGTCTGACGCTGTGTCTCCTTGACAACCCCCAGCCGGTGGCCCAAGGGGACAGACTCCATTTCTTTTCTTTCTCTGCCCACCCTCCCCGCCTCATACTTCGTCCTTCCCCCTTTCTCTAGACGCAAACGTACAACACCCAACATAAAGTTGCCGAAATAGCAAATCTTGTCTCTGAATATATAAATTGCAAAAATTGATATGAATAAATCTGCAAGTAGCACACTGATTGTGGCACATTTTATCAAGGAACAGCGCTCGGTTGCTTGGTGGCTGGGGAGGGGGGTGTCATTACACATACAGAGAAACATCTGCAAACTCCCGGTCTCTCTACTTAGAACCGAGCGGAGGCATGACCTCCTGTTCCTTGCCATGAACCCTGAGTTCACACTCATATTTTACATGTTACAGGAAGCCACAGCTCGCCCCAGGGGTGCTGCAAACAGACACTCCGAAGCCAGATGCAGCCCTCCCCGCTCCTTAATGCACCTGAAGAAGCCGGCAACTCCACATTCAAAAGCTGACATGCTTGCAGCTTAAGGTCACTTCGGATTTTGTAAAGAGGAGGACAAAACCAGGAATGCTTCTAGGGCTGGGCTGTCAGCGGGGAGGCGGAGGGATTACAAGAAACCTGTGACTCTGCCTCTTTCTGCCTTTGCTGGTAGTTTTTTTGTGTGTGAACGAGTGCCATACAACAGATTGAGTCTCGTATAAAGGCCTGAGACTGTGCAAGGGCCCCCCGCTGGGCCTCAGCTGTGCTTGCAATTAGCAATAGGCACGGAGTGATTATTGTTGGGGTAGCGGATGGCTATGCGAAGTGACAAGTTTTATGGGGGAAGTTGGGAGCGGGGATGCTCTGCAAGTTTCTCTTTCTTTTTTACTTGTTCTGAAGAAAAAAAAAGAAAAACACCCCTCGTTGGAAGGCTGCAACCTCGGGTTTCAGTGGAAGCTATTTTTTTTTTTTATTCTTCCTTCTCTTCGTCATTCAAAAGAGTCTTAGCAAAATTGTGGAAAGGAATATTTTTTCCCAGTGCTTCAGAATGTGGGTTTTCTAGGTCAGAGCTTCCTTGTTGCCCCATTTAATGTCAGAAATACCCATTTGCTTCAAATTAGCAGAGAGCTTGGAGTTGAGGGTAGGAGATTAAGCATACAAAATTACTCAGCAGGTGACAGGGGGTGGATTTGGGGGTTGAGAAGTCTTTAAAACTGACTACAGACATTCTATACTTCTGACAAAAGAACACAGTAATCCTACCTGCTTGCTTTAACCACTGTTGTTGGTCCATTATTATGCGCTTTAATGCTCATGAGCGCAAAGCTATCGGTGATACTACTCAATTACCACAGTAACTCACACCAGCGACCTCTTGTCTCAGGGCTCCGGCCCAGCTGAACCGACCCAAAGAGTTTGTGTCTTTTTGTTTCTTTAAGTGGGGAACATATACTGGGAACACCCCATTTAGAAGCTACTCCTGTCTTTGTCTAGGATGAGAACTTGTTTCGGGATTGTGAGGAAGGGCCTTTTGCCTTTCGAATCGAGGGTGGTTCTGAAGTTTATGGAACTGGGGCTGAGGGATGCTTTTGAAAACATGAGGACACGGAACAATGCACAGTAAAAGAAAAGCGCATGTGTGCACCACGGGCCAGCAGCCTCCCAGCTGCAGGAAAAGTGCTGCTTTCCACTCCAGTCTCCAGAATTGGGCAGGAGGAATATTGGAGGCTTTTGGGGGGAATTGTTGCAAATTTATCTTATCAATGGGCCTAAGTGCAGACAGGACACAATTACTTACCCTGAGGGATAGAATTGTAAGTTCTGAGAAGGAAATACAAGTAATGTTAGTCTACACTTTCTAGTTTGCATTTTCCACTGGCTTGTGAATGTTCATGTGAATACATATGTGCATACAGTATGCTCCATCAGAATACTCTTGGAATTTTGGATTGGTCGCATTATCTTAACATGTTAAATGCTCTGAAGAGTTCTGTAGTAAAGAAATCCATATAGGCCTGTGTTTTTCCAAATGTATTTGACCAAACAGCCGTTTACTAATACGTCTTAGAATATTTATATAATGATGAACCCACTTTGGAAAGAAGTTTTCTAGTGACATTAACAATAATTGGCAATTACCATAAAAATAATAGTGGAAAACATTTAGTGAGTACTTACCATGTGTCAGGAACTGTTCCAAGCAGTTTAAATGGATGAAACTCATTTAACTGTAAGGACCTAAAGATGTAGTGACTTTTTAACCCTCATTTTACATTTCTGTAGTATATAATATTGGTATGTATTTGTTCTCTATGAAAAAGGAAGAAAAGGAAATGTCATAAGCCATATGAATAAAGTGGCTTATAATTTTTATTACATTTTTCTTGCTTCTCACCCTTAGGGAAACTGAAGTCCCTGGGTTACACACACACACACACACACACACACACACACACACTACTTCTGCGCCCTATTTAATGTCAAGTTAAATGAGGAGCCAGGAAAATGCTTTCAACATCCTTCCACTTTTGAACTCAGGGCACCCAAATAGCAAAATATACCTTCCCCCTCTTTTGATCAGGCCCCTGGATGAAAGAATCCAATTTAGGTATCAAAATGAGATCTGTGCTTGCCTGTACCCACTATGACTTCTCTACTGTGCATCTAAATAATTGAATAAAAACATAACTGGTGGTCAAATTCTGAATGTAAGAGGGAACATGGGCTCACACAGCTGTTCCAACACCCCCTGCTGACCAGCAGGACCTAGCACGGAAGAATCAGGGTACAATCATGCGTGACTTCTGCTAAACAGACAAGTTCTTGTAGCAAACATCAGAGGCCAACACCCTACTTTTGGCAAGCTGATCGGGGAACTGTGGTATTTATCTAGGAGAAAAGGAACGGCTCCCTAATGTACCTGGAATTTCTCAGATCAGACCACTTCTCTCTCCAAGAGACATAAATAATGAGGCCAATGTGATTAAGCTTCAATCAGTTTCTAGCCAGGCCTTGTCTGCCACCTGGGTCCCCAGGGCAGGTGTGCAGTTTGGGCATTAACAAATTGATCAGCCCTAACAATACCTTTTTCCCCAGGCCTATTTTTCTTTGGATATGTTGGGGATTTAGTCATAGGCCTCCCTGTGCATTGAGAAAATGGACCCCCGTGCCTTTAGCCTCTGCCTTCTCAAAAGAACCCACTGTTTTGAGAGAATGTATGGTTACAACCTAAATTCACACTTTCAAGTCATCTCAATAATTTAAAGCTCAATTATGTTGAGAACGAAATTCTGGTTTGGGTGGCACATCCTATTGCCTATTAGCCATGTGAGAAGTAGGAATAATCTGAAAAGTATTCTCTGATATGCATACAAGGACTTAAGAGGCAGGAGAGGATTCAGTGTATGAACTGAATTCAGATTATTCACCAACAGCATCTGCCCACTCCTCTGATTGCTTCTTAGGTATGGGAGACGCATTTAGAGTTAACTGCATTAATTCGCAAGCAGATTGACGTAAGCAACTGAAAAGGAAATTTGCATATCATATAGAAATGATTATAGAAATCAGACTCTAAAATAAGGCTGGTAACTCATGTACAGAGCGGAAAGGGAAAGCGGAGTGCCAACTTTGTCTTTTTGAAAACAGGGTTGGTTAATCACATTAGGGCTAATTTCATAATTTGCACACATTAAACTTTCTGTAGTCATGAGTCATTAGCGTTTCTCAAGCCGACGTCGAAAGTTCTTGCTTAAGAAAATTCGCATTGGCTTTAGAGAGTTGTTTTCCTGGGCTGAGGCGGTTAGCATTCCTCTCGCTATGAAAAAGCATGGTCTGTATATTCACATAATTTCCATGCTATTATGCGGAAAGAGTTCAGGCAAATGGGTAAACGGAAGGCTTCAGGTCCAACCGCACAGCTAGTTTCCAAGTAGATGATGAAAGAACACGAGCAGGCCACCTGGAAGACGCCGTCCAGAGCCCAGAATACAAAGAAGACAGATGCCCCAGATGGCAACTGGATCCAAAGTCCTCCAAGCAGTTTGAAAACTAGATCTATGTCAACTTAGAGAACAGGGGCTCTCTGGGAAGGATTCCTCATCATAAAGAACACAGTCTTTCTCAGGAGATAGCATTGAGTAGTTTCTAAAAAGCACCAACAAAGGAGGGGTGGGGTAGGGGATAGTACTTGGATGGTGGTCCAGGAGCTAGGGGGCCTTGGGTTAAAGAAAAAGGTGGGCTGGAAGGAAGACAAGAGAAAAGATGGCAGCCTACTGGGCCCAGCCTGGCGCACAGGTGGCCTGGCCTGGAGATGGTTTGTTTTTTTTGTACTAGGGATTGAACCCAAGGGCATTCTACCTCCAACTTACACCCTCAGCCCTATTTTAAAACAGGGTCTTGCTAAGTTGCTGAGGCTGGCCTTGAACCCATGATCCTCTCGTCTCAGTCTCCCAAGGACTGGGATTACAGGAGTGTGCCACCATACTCAGCTTGAGCAGGTGTTTTAAACCCCAAGGAGGAAAACTTGGGTGTCTACAGCTCTGTGGGTGGAAAGGAGACCAGGAAGCAGGCTCCGCTGCTGGAGCTCTGGGATAAGGAAGAGACAAAGTACTGTTTTGAAAAGTTAACATGTGTTTCTACCATGTGCAGCTGGGCCCTGCCTCCAATGGCGCCCTTTCCTCCTGCTTTATTTTTAATCTCAGGAAACCATATTCCCCTCTTGCTACTTCTCACTGCGTATGCTTCTATTCCCTCCCCCCCTTTCTGGGAGAATAAAAAAAAAAAAAATAGAATCTACACCTTTGGCAGATCACTTGCCCAAACCTTCCCCTGGGGAAGCAGCCATGCCATTTCTGTAAATGGCACAAGCCTTAGGCTACTGTCCTTAGACAAGAAAAACATTCAGTTCTGCTGGGAGCCCACGATAGCTATGGAGGGAAGAAGCCTGCACCAGGTTCCACACTGAAGCACCCAGATGGGTCTGAGACCTAGGCACAGAGTTAAACCATAAATTAGCCATGAGTTAATACGTGCGGCCTGGATCAACCTGACTCGCCAGCCATGCTGCCCCTCCGCCAGGCTTCCTCCCCTTCCCCTCCAGCCCCCCCCCCCTTTGAGGCGACAGAATAAGAAATTAAACACTTGTGGGTTCATTCGAATGAGTGAATGAAATTGAATAAGCTCTTAGTACTTGAGGCGCACAGCGAGAGCCTGAATGGGGCAAACCTCCTAAGTTGAATGGAGTGTCTTTTGGGACCAATTTGTCTCTTTTCACTCTTTATTCTTCCCTTTTTGCTGACAGATGTACAAAGGCGGAACTGTGCCGTGCAGCTTATCCGCACGCACCCACAGCAGCTGTCACTTTTGTCGAGCAAGTTAATCAAGCAAATGCCACCATATCCCACTTTCTATAAGGAACAACATGTTATAGACAGTAGTCTTGCTAGAAAGAGACTTTATTTTAACTTTGATTGGCTTGGTTCCCCCGCCTCTTCCAACACGTCCCCTTTTTCCCCCTTTTTCCCCCCAAAGAAAAGGGAGAAGGGGGGACCTTGACCAAGCCAACAATTTGGCGATAACAATGTTGAATTTAATAATAATAATATCGTACATGGGGCTGAAGACTCCTTTGGAGTTCTTTCATAGGGACTGAAGGATGCCCGGGTCTGGTTTTGATTTTTTTTTTTTTAAGTGTTTAAGCCATTGTTTGAGCTGGACTGTTAGACTGTGTGTCTCAAGTTATAAAAAGGAAGGCTGGGGGCAGAAAATAGAATTACACCACAGATATCTTGGATTAATTTGATTCTCTTTTCCTTTATAAAGCAGGTTGTGTTATTTACATATTTCTTTTGATAAACCTCCTTGCCTGGCCAAGCTAACAAAGACTCTGCTAAATGCGTAATGGCACTGCTTTGTGCATCTTGCTGCTCGTGAGTTCTTTAAGCTGAATGCCCAAATTTACTTCTAATGTGCACTGACAAATGTGCGCAGGCCTGCATTTCTCTAATTCCGAGTAAACCAAGTGGGGAGGCTTTGAAAGAATTCCCTCACGGCCACATCCGTGTCCTCCTGTGCTCAGTCAACACTGTTTGGTGGCTTTCAGAAACCACAGGCAGGCAGCTGAGACAGGAGGATTGCAGGTTCGAGGCCAGCTTCAGCAACCCTTGGCAACTTGATAAGACTGTGTTAAAAAAAAAAAAAAATAAAGCATGGGGTGGGTGGGAGCGTTAGGTGAGAGGTAAAACACCCCTGAGTTCAATCCCTAGTACTAAAAAACAAAACAAAGCTAAAACACATGCACAAAAACCAAAATAAGAAAACATCAGACATCAAAAACCCAACCAAAACAAAACCGCAGTTCATTAAATGGTGCACAAAGCTGACCTCAGCCACTGCCCCTGAGCCTCACTCATTTAGAAAACTGAATGCCAAAACCAGACATATTTTGAATAAACAAACTCTTTAGAAACAATGCGTATGGGCCACTTTTCATTGGCCGAGGGATTTGCTGCATTCAAGAGCTGACTGTCAGCTGAGACGCTATATGGGAAGCTCTTAAAAGCTTTGAGACAGAAAAACAAAACAAAACAAAACAAAAAACCCTCCTTTCTTTTTTTGTTTCTCTCTTTCTTCCTGTTTTTTTTTTTTTTCTTTCCTCCTTCCTTCCTTTTCCCCCTTTTCATTGCCTTGTCACATTGTTTATTGTAAGCTTTGGCCGGAAATAAATCAAGGAAGGACTTGGGTGATACCTGATCTCAAATTTTCACACTGCTGACATCTCGGGCTTTATTGGATAATGACCAGGTAATGATTTAGTTGCAATTCCTTTGTATTATGTGCAGATTGTATAACCATGTTATTCAGTAATTTGGGATTACTTTCCCCCTTCCCTGTGAAGTACTGCTGATCTGTGAAACCTCACAGTGCCATTGAAAACCTGGCTATGTGGGCAGGTTAGAAGGATCAACAGGGCCTTGTAGGGAAATCTTGGGCATTGTTGCTTAATAATACCACTGTGTCAAGCTTTGCTTAAGGAATTTAAGCTGCTACCGTAAACCATTTATCAACTGTCTGGGCTGTAATGGCATTGTGTGACCATCATTTCCCTCTCCAATGAAGCACAAAACTTTATTCTTTCTTTCTTTTTTTTTTAATGGTACTAGGGATTAAACCCAGGGACATTCTACCTCTACCTCTAAGCTACACCCCCAGACCTATTTTTTATATTTTTTATTTTGAAACAGGGTCTCACTAAGTTGTGGAGGGCCTTTCTACGTTGCTGAGGCTGGCCCCAAACCTGCCATTCTCCAGTCTCAGCCTCCCAAGTACTGGGATTATAGGTGTGTGCACCATGCCAGTTCAAAACAATTTTCTTAGGGGATAAAAAAGAACAAAAAACAAAAAACAACAAAAACAAAGAAACCTCAGACAGAACAGAGAGAGATGTAGACTGAAAGTGGAAGCCAGCCCTCCTAAGCCTAGGCAGAAGTGGCTTTTGCAGCGCATGTGCTAAGATCCCTGCTGTGCTCGAGGCCCCTTGGCTCTTGGATGGAGCTTCATCTTCAGGTGGGCTACTCTGCTGCTTTCTGGGGTCACCCATCTGTGGGCCTGGGTTCTGCCAGCGTTCATGGACCTTGACCCCAGAGACAAGGTCCTCACATTCTGGAGAAGGCCTGCCCCAGTGGGGGCGAGTCTTCATTAAGGGGGTCTTTCTGATTAGCTATGCAACTCCACAATTGTTGGTGGACAATCAATCAAGTTCTGCCCTGAAAATAAGTGAATGGCAGTTTCTGTCTTGTCAGATGCTGTGATATCATGTAAGCAACACAATGGATGAGCTGGACATGGTGGCTCATACCTGTAATTCCAGTACTTGGGAGGCTGAGGCAGGAGGATCACAGGTTCGAGGTCAGCCTCAGCAACTTAGTGAGATCCTCAACAACTTAGCAAGATCCTGTTTTTCAAAATAAAAGAGAGAAATATGGCTGGGGGTGTGTCCCTGGGTTCAATTTTCAGTTCCAAAATATTTGGGATATTGGAGTACTCAGCACAGTGGGGACTTGTGGGGGATGGGGAGCACATGTTTGAATAGCATAGCTTTTCTTTTCTCTAAGACATTATGAGCAGGAGTCATGTCTCTGGAACAGAAAGAAAGGGGACGGATCTAGCATGGACCACTTCCCGGGCTTCTCAATATGGTAAAGTCAGTTTACCAAAAAAATTCTTCGTCTACAGAAACCTACCTCACAAGGAAGTCATGAGAATGACATTATGACATTAACTGTCCCAGAAGAGGACCTGACTCCCAAGAACATCCAATAAATACTGGCTCTCATCAGCCTCCCTCAGTAAAATGTAAATTACTGTAGAACGGAGGGCAAGAAGGCTCCTCCCTCCTAGGGCTGTAGGAGGATTTAAAAGGAATAACATCTTTGACAAGACAGTGTTATTATCTCCAATGTATAGTCAGGAAAGCAGACATAAAACAAGTTCTAAATAAGTGTTATCATGTTGTCATTATTAAACAGCCATTTATCAGAACTTTTAATTAACTAGAATCTTTCTCCCTGTGGACACTTAACCTTTCAGGAGAAAACTACCCCCCGCCCTTGCAAATCCTCTTAGAGAATGGATCAAAAGAGCAACTTTTAGCTGGGTATGGTGGCATATGCCTGTAATCCCAGTAGTTGAGAGGCTGGGATGGAGGATTGCAGGTTCAAGACCAGCCTCAGCAACTTAGCGAGACCTTCAGCAACTTAGGAAGACCCTGTTTCCAAATTAAAAAAAAAGGTTGAGAAGGTAGCTAGGAAGTAGAATGCCCCTAGGTTCAATCCTTAGTACCAAAACCTAAACTAGAGAGAGAGAGAGAGAGAGAGAGAGAGAGAGAGAGAGAGAGAGAGAGCACTTTGTTCTGCTAAGTAATTCAGCTCCATCTTGGGACATGGAGAATAGGAGAAGGAACTCTGTGTTCATATTTGGGGAGCTTACTAGTGGTGCAATTCTGGATAATTCACTCTCTTTCCATTTTCATGCCTGGAGAGTGGCCCTTGGGGCTAGTGGGGGGAAGCCAGAGTCGGAAATGAAGTTGACCCAGAGAATAAGATTCTGCTTCCAATGCTCAGTAAGGTGGAAAAGAGAACCAAGACAAGAAATTGTTTCAAAAGCAGCTGGAAGCTGGGCTTGTAATCCCAGCATTTGGGAGGCTGAGACCGGAGGATCCAGGTTCTCGGCCACCCTCAGCTACTTAGTGAGGCACTCGGCAACTTAGTGAGACCCTGTTTCAAAATAAATAATAAAAAATAGGGCTGGGGGTGTAGCTTGGAGGTAGAATGCCCCTGAGTTCAATCCCTAGTACCATACACACACACACACACACACACACACACACACACACACACACACAAAAGCAGCTGGAATTGAAAAGGGTCTTCAACGAATCTTCAAATTAGTAATAAATAAAATGGGTTCCAACAATTAATTCTCCATTAAATTAAGCCAGAACACTGTATTTTGGAAGCTTTCAAAAAAATTCAAGTGACCACTGGGGAAATCTGTAGCAAGCTACTTAAAGGACTCAATTACTATAACAAAGTACACAAGATACTATGAGTGGGCTCATCAATACCTATCTAATAAATAGTTCTTTTTGTGTGTGTGGTACTAGGGTTGAACCTAGGCACATTCTACCTCGGAGCTACATCCCAGCCTTATTTTGAAATAGTCTCTCACAAAGTTGGGGAGGGCCTTCCTAGGTTGCTCAAACCTGTGATCCATCCATCTGCCTTAGTCTTCTCAGTGCTGGGATTACAGGTGTGTGCTACCACACCTGGCTAACAGTTCTTAAGGACTTACATCTGCTGGCCCCTGGGATGCACTGGCGAATACAATGAGCAGAATTGATACTTTTAAGCCCAGAAATGGAGAACCCATGTTTGATAATAAACATGACCTTCAGTAACTTTTACCTTCTAAATCAGGATTCATCAGCCTCAGCACTACTGGCAGTTTGACAGGAAATTCTCTCTGTGTGTAGGGGGGCTGTCCTGTGCACTGTGGGATATTCGCCATCCACCCATTAGGGAGCAGTAGCACCCTCAACCCACCACCACCTGTGATTGTCAAAAATGTCTCCAGATATTTGCAAATATAGGACAAGGGACAGAACCACCCATAGTGGAGAACCACTGATCTAAATCAGTGGCTCTCGATTAGATTAAACCCTTAGAACTGATTTACCAAAAAACAAAAAACAAAACAAAACAAAAAAACAGATGTCTGAGCTCTTACCTTAGCTACTGACTCAGAATTTTTGGTGTAGAGCTGAGATGAGTACATTGTGAAGAAAAAACAAAACAAAACAAAACAAAACAAAACAAAAAACATGAGTAGTTCTGATGCACATGCCTGAATAAGAAGCACATATTACAAGACTGAACAATATATAGTAATATAAACATGTAGCCAGGCATGGTGGCGCACGCCTGTAATCCCAGTACTTGGGAGCCTGAGACAGGAGAATTGCAGGCTAGAGGTCAGCCTCAGCAACTTAGTGAGAAACTGTTTCAAAATAAAAAGGGCTGGGGTGTAGCTTGGAGGTAGAATGTCTCTGGGTTCAATCCCCAGTACCAAAATAAAAACAAAACAAAAAAAACTTAGCCACCAGGGTTAAAGATCGGTTAATGCCTACAAACTATGTATCTATGGCCCTTGACTGGAGTGCTCGTATCTCCAGGGAAGCCAGCCCTTGTCTACATTCTGAAAGGATGCTTCAAAAGAGAAGTCTTGCTAAGATGAATGAAGTCATAGTGCTGGTGAGTCAAAGATGCATCCAGGGGAAGAAATGTCCTCTACTCGTTCTCCCGCCCCCTATTCCAGACATGTGTAGATCCAGCCCAGGCTGTCTTCTTGGGCCCTTCTCTGAGGCCTCTATCTCACTAGGATGATGATGATTAAGTGTTGAACCCAGGGGTATCCTACTTGTGAGCTATACCTCCAGCCCTTTTTATTTCTTGTTTTGATTTGAAACAGGGTCTTGCTAAGTTGCTGAAAGCCTTGTTAAGCTGCCAAGGCTGGCTTTGAACCTGTGATCTTCCTGTCTCGGCCTCCCAAATACTAGGATCATCATCATCATCATCATCATCATCATCATCATCATCATCAACTTCCCCTCCTCCTCCTCCTCCTCCTCCTCCTCCTCCTCCTCCTCCTTCTCCTCCTCCTTTTTTAAAATTTTGTGGTGTTGGGGATTGAACCCAGGGCCTCAAGCATGCTAGGCAAGTGCTCTACTGATGTGCTACTCCCCTAGCCCTACCATTGAGATCTTGTTGACTTTTAGATCTTTCTTTACGGATCTTGTACCTTAGCTGGACTCTGCTGCTTGTCATCATGTCCCCTGATCGTGTCATTTCTAGCTAGACCATGTCACCTGCTGGTGTGGAATTTATCATGACTTTTCTCTTTGCTGCAAAGTCTACCTTAGCATTAGGCAAGGGTTTATGGTGTGGTGTGGTGTGTGTGTGTGTGTGTGTGTGTGTGTGTGTGTGTGTGTGTCTGTTACTAGGGATTGAAACCAGGGGCATTCTACCTCTGAACTACACCCAAAGCCCTTTTATTTTGAAACAGGGACTTGCTAAATTGCTGAAGTTCTTGCTAAGTTGCTGAGGCTGGCCTCAAACCTGCAATCCTCCTATTTCAGCCTCCCAAGTGCTGGGATTACAGGCATGAGCCACCACACCCTGTTTGTGTGTTGGTTTTTACACTACTCCTGCTACTGATGACAAGAAGCTGATGATGATGACAATGATGAAGATGAGGAATGGGGGAGGAAAGAGGAACAAGAAGAGGAAGAGGCGGAAGAGGAGGAGGAGGAGGATTTTTTTGTATGACACAAAAACGTGTTCATGCCACACAGGTGCTGCATCCTTTAGTCCTACTTGACTTATTTATTTATTTATTGTACTGGGGATTGAACCCAGGGGCATTCAAACTCTGAGTTACATTTTATTAATTTAATTTGAAATAGAATTTTGCTAAGTTGCTGAGGCCGGCCCCAAACCTGCCATCCTCCTGTCTCAGCCTCCTGAGTACTGGAATTACAAGTGTGCACCACTAAGCCTGGCTCCAGGTACTATTTTGAATCCACATTTTTACAGAGGAGGAAATTGAGGCTTGGGGAGGGCAAAGTAGCTTACTTCAAGTCATACAGTTTGTAAGTGGCAGACCCAGAAATTGAACTTGGGGATGTCTGACCACAAAGCCTGCGCTCTCTCTCACATCTGCCTGATGTGAAGGGTCCAGTCCCAAGAGAGCAGAGGCACCGCTGCTAGCAGGAGGAAGCCACCGAGGTTCAATGACAAGGTCAGAGATTGTGCTGAAGTACTGAAGCTCCGTGCGAACTGCATGTGGGTGGGTGTTAAGTTCAAGCTGAGAGAGTTAGGAATTAATGATTCCCCGGGTTTTGTTTTAGACCCTCAAAAGATGTTTCTGGAGGAAGCTTATCAAAAGGATTTTTGAGACCAGTTTCTGAGATACCAGCCAGATAGTGTTCTGTAGGGGCAGTCGCTGGAATCCCTTGGTGTTAAAGGGGTGTCCCACGGTTAATGCTAATGATACACACTAAACTCTAAACTCAAGCAGCCCAGACCATCAGAGATAAAGGAGCCGTGTAGGTGTGGTCTGTTCTGACTCCACGCTACTGGCACTTTGAACAGGTCATCTCTGTGGAGGGTGGGACTCTGCTGGGCACTGAAGGATGCTTTTAACAGTTCTGACTTCTGCCCACCACATGCCAGTAGTATGCTCCAACCTGAGAATTGTGACAACCCAAACTGTCTCCAGATGCGGCCAGATGTCCTCCAAAGCCAGTCACCCCGGACAGCTGTGCTGACCTAACCAGGGAAGCAACTAACAATGAGTTCTCCTGTCTCCCAGGAGGCTTTCCGGGGCCAGAGAATGGATTTTTTGAACCAAAAGGAGTGAGATTTCTCTTCTTTAAGTGGCGATTTAGAGAATTTCACTAGAAAGAAACCCACGAATTTAACTTTGCTTACTTTACATATCTGTTCTGTGTATATGTGTGTGGTACTGAGAATTGAACACAGGGGCATTCTACCTTGGAGCTACATTCCCAGCCCCCCGCCCCTTTTTTTTGGTTTTGTTTTGAAATAGGTCTTGCTGAGGGAGAGTATTGCTAAGGCTGTCCTGAACCTGTGATCCTCCTGTCTCTGCCTCCCAAGTACTGGGATTACAGGCACGAGCGAGCTACAGCACTTGGCATATTTGTTCTTTTCTAAGAAAGTTTTTCTACACAATTAACAAGAGGGGCTTCTTTCCCCCCTGTTTGGCACATAAATCTGGTAATTAATAAAGACCCATCCTGGGTAAGACCTGGAGATTTATTAATATGACTGGCTTTGGTCCAGGGATGGATGGAGTGAAAAACTCTGGCCAGGGCAGTCACGGCCCCACCCGGCATGTGACACAATGCCAGAGCCTTTGGTACAGCGATCTGTGTACTGCTGGTGATCACTAGATTCTGCTGACTGGATTTTCTGTCAACTCGGCAGGAGTTGAACAGAACAGGAGGCTGTTAACTGTTCTCCTCTGAATTGGGAATTTGGAATGAATGAAGTATTTAAGTTGAGCCTTCTTTTTAGGTTTTTGGACACATAAAAATAACTTGCAGCCACCTGGTGAAACAACAATTTCTTTCCCTCCCTCCCTCCCTCCCTCCCTCCTTTCTTCCTTCCTTCCTCTTTCTCTCTGTCTCTCTAAAACCAAGGTCCCAATATAATTACAAAAATGGAAGAAAAGAGAGGAAATGAAGGGAATCCATATTGCTTATCTGATGTACTGCTCTGGTCCTCTCCCCTGGCTGAGTGGGACAATTCTAGGGAGATTCCCGGGAGGGGTGAAAAGAGCCTGGGATATCTCTGGGTAGACAAGTGGACTTCTTTAGTCATTGGGGATGGAACTCAGAGGTATTCTTTCTCTGAACTACACCCACAGCCTTATATTATTTTTCAGTTTCGAAATGAGGGGTCTCACAAAGTTGCTGAAAGCCTTGCAGGTTGCCAAGGCTGGCTTTAAACCTGCGATCCTCCTGTCTCTGCCTCCCTCTCAAGTACTAGGATTACAGGCATGCACCACCACGCCTGGCTTTTAGACATCATTTTTTTGTGTGTGTGGTACTGGGGATTGAACCCAGAGGGATTCTACCTTCGAGCTATACCCCCAGCCCGATTTTATTTCTTATTTGGAAACAGGGTCTCACTAGGTTGATGAGAGTCTCACTACTTGCTGAGGCTGTCCTTGAACCTGTGATCCTCCTATCTCAGCCTTCCAAGTACTGGGATTACAAGGCGTGTGCCACCATGCTCGGCTAGTCATCATTTTAACAATGAACAGGTTCCTCTTTGTCATTATTGCTAGAGTATACATACCCATCATCTTTGTATGTGACAGTGGGGGTGGCAGAGGGGCTTGTGACATCAAGAACTTAGTTAGACCCATTTAGCAGTGACCTTTCTGGTTCATCCAGACCAGTGGCTCACACATGGGGGTGGTTTTGCTCCTGGGGGAAATGTGGCCCTACCTGGAGGCATTTGTTGTCGCAACTGAGGACAGGTGGTCACTGTTATGTTACTGGCATCTAGAGTAGGAGTCAGGGAGACTGCTTTGCCCCTTGATAGAGAGACCAGTCCCTCATGACAAATGTGCATGTATGTTTCTATTGCTCTGAACCTCATTAGGGTGCATACTTACAATGTACCAGTAAAAATATATTAAAAATAATTATCTGGCTCAAAATGTCAGCAGCAGTCAAGGGTGCTACTTTGTTCAGAATGTGTTTTTAAAATTTCTCCTGGTAGTGTACAGTGGAGTCATTTTACTTGTTACTATCAGCACTTTTGAAAGATGGAATAAAACACAGCAGACTGTTTTACATGTAGTAAAGATAAATATAGCTTTACAAACCATTTTTCACCTCTGTGTGTGTATGCACACGCATGTGTACGTGTGTGTGTACACACTGATTGCAAAGTGAAATTCTTTTTTTTTTTTAAAACATCCCCACCATTTTGTGGTGCAGGGGCCTGAGCCTTGGGTGTTCACAGGTCAGACAAGTGCTCTACTGCTGAGCTGTACACCCCCAGCTCTAAAATTTGTTTCTTACTGTGACTTGGGGATAAATAAGTTTGAAAGCTGCTGATCTTGCCAGAGTAACTCAAACCTCAGCATGCCTTTGAAATGCCAGGGGTTCTGGTCCAATGCAGATCCCGATTCCTTTAGGTGGGGCAAGGACTGAGCCTGCACGCCTCTTGTGAACTCCCATGTGAGGGAGGCCAAGGTCCGTGCACTACACTGTGAATAACAAGAACCTGCAAATGATGTTTTAAGTTCATTCATCAAGAAAAAAAAATGATGCTGGGTGTGGTGGCACATGCCTGTAATCCCAGTACTTGGGAGGCTAAGATAGGAAGACTGCAGGTTTGAGACCAGTTTCAGTAACTTAGTGGGACCACCAGCAACTTAGTAAGACCCTGTTTCAAAATAAAAAAGGACTAGGGGTGTAGTTTGGAAGTAGAACACTCCTGTTTCAATCCCCGATACCAAAAAACCATTTTTTTTTTAGCAAGTGGCTGTGATGCTAAATATTGACAATAGTGAAACCTTCTGATAGTAGCCATGTCCTTTACAGAGTCTGGCAGAGAAAAAACAACAACAAATAAACAAAAAAAGAGTTCCTCAGTTAATTCACAGGATCTACTTGAGAATTTAGTACTTCTCATTTCCTATAAGGTAATGGGATGATATTTTTTTCCACAAAATGCACTGTGGCTACATTGTACATGTGTGTGCATACATAGATATGTGTACATAGGTACTTGTACACGTGTAGTGTGTGTAAGAGTCTGTCACATACTGCTCTCATGCCATAAGTCTGTCCAAAACAAAAAAGCCAGGTGTGGTGGTGGGCACTTGTAATCCCAGTTCTTGGGAAGATGAGAGAGGAGAATCACAGGTTCTAGGTCAGCCTCAGCAATTTAGTGAGGTCCTTAGCATCTATTTTTTTTTTTTTTTTTGCGGTACTGGGGATTGACCTCAGGGGCATTCTACCTCCGAGCTACACTCCCAGCCCTATTTTTTATTCTTTATTTTGAAACCGAGTCTCACTAAGTTGCGGAGGGCCTCACTAGGTAGCTGAGACTGGCCTCGAACCCGGATCCTCCAGTCTCAGCCTCCCGAATGCTGGGATTACAAGCGTGCACCACCACGCCCAGCTGGCCCTTAGCATCTTAGCAAGACCCTGTTTCAAAATAAAAAAATAAAAAGGTCTAGGGGTCAATCCACAGCACCAAAAACAAAAACAAAACAAAAAATAACAAACCAAAGACAAAAATCCTGAACCCTTGTCTAAGACACAAAAGCAGCGTGTTGGTCACATTAACAAGAATACTGTGACCTTAACAGAGCAATCAGCCTGGCTTCTTAGAACGTTCTCCTCTGGAAAAGAAGACAAATTAACTGTCTGCACCAAATGTCTCCTGGAACACAGAAAGCTGTTCTGATGAAGATGCTTTACAAAACTCCCTGTGGCACACGGGCTCCAGAGCAAATCCAAGACAGGTTTTATTATGTAAGGTTTGCCCTAAGCAAACGAGATCTGCTTCCATGCGTGGCTTCGGAAGGAAGCAGCGAGGTTACAAAAGAACCATGCGAAGATATGCTACCGACTACTGAACGCAAATCCGCAAGAGTCATGGCAACAAAAATAAGAAACACTCAACTCCTTTTGGATAGAAATAACCCATTTTACACGATTAATCTAAATCTCTGAATGCCTCCTTATCTGTGTGCAGGACTGCTGAAACTTCAAGACAACCAGCCATGGAGAGAAGCATTCCTGTACCCACATGAAAAGTGTTTCCGTACCTGACTCCCAAATCAAAGGGATTAAGCATTATCATTTGCTTGTTTTTTTGTGGAGGCCATGGAATAAGAGATAAGTCATAGTCGAGTTGGAGACTCATTGCAAAGGGCATCAGAAGCATCGAAACACTCTTTGCATCATTCCCACCGCCGATCCTTATAGAGCTTACTCCTATCACCCTAACAGCAAACAAACACTCCTCCCTCTACTATTAGAGCTTTATGCTTTGGCTAAATATTTTGTTAAAATTGCAAGTATCTAGCTGGGCATGGTGGCACTTGCCTGTAATCCCAGTACTTGGGAGACTGAGATAGGAAGATTCAGGTTCAAGGCCAGCCTCAGCAACTTAGTAAGACCCTGTTTCAAAATAAAAAATAAAATAGAGCTGGGAGTGTAGGTCAGAGGTAGAATGCTCTTGGGTTCAATTCCCAGTACTTCCCCCTACCCACACAAAATAAATAAGTTTAAAAAATTCCAAGTGTTCCAAGGAGGGTAAAAAAAAAAAAAAAAAGATCAGGTTTGGATGGTAGAAGGCAGAGAAAGCATGAAGACTGAAGACACTGGGTCTCTGAGTGGTGCTGAAGTATAAAACTCTTTGAGCTTGAAGCCAGGCATGGTGCTGCATGCCTGTGATCCTGGCATTTGAGAGGCTGAGAGAGGAAGGAGTATTGCAGGTCTGAGGGCAGCCTCAGCAAATAGTGAAACTCTCAGCAATCTAGCAAGACCCTTTTTCTAAACAGAATATAAAATTGGACTGAGGGGTATAGATCAGAGGTAGAATGCCCCTGGGTTTAATTCCCATTAACACACACACACACACACACACACACACACACCTGTTATATATCTCTCTATGTAACAGGTAATGTTACCGTTCAAGGTAAGAAGCATGGGCACCTACTTCTCATTTCCCCCTCTTTTGCCCAGTTCTTGTATTCTTCTTGGGAAATGACACTTCTCTATTACTCTAAGGCATGGCCTAGGGTATGACTTAGTTGCCAGAATTTACTCTGGGGCTCAATACTGGGTAAAAGAATCAACTGTCTCTCCCCTTCCTGACTGCATTTTGGGTTTTCTTTCAACATAAAATCATGTAGATTTGTAGATTCTGAAGGATGTCCCTGTGGACTGGCACATATGCTGTTCAGCTTCTTAGCTGAGAATGACAGAGAGCAGGTCACAGTGCAATTACATTTGATCTAAAGAATATGGAAAAGCTCAGCATTGGACTGATTTGGAAGGCTTACTTTCAGATTGTTGACCCCAGAGAAAATCCTAGAATTAACAAGGAAACCTTGGAAATGGTGTGGGTGTGGGTGTGGGTGTCAAAGTCACTAGTCTGAGTAGCTACAGTGACAGAGGAAACTCCTGACCAGGGACCACAGATTGATCCAAGTAGGTCAGATATACACGCCTTATTTCATGAACTGAAATCCCTGTGGCTCTTCACCTGGCCAGTTGGTACCCTGGCCTCTGTGGGTTTCTTGCAGTTTAGCTATCTTTCTAAAACTAGCTTCAGAAATTCTCCTTATATTCAGAGAACAGCTTAAAAAAAAATCAACCCCGGTTGAATTCTGCAAAGTTACTAATTATGTTTAAAAGAACAACTTGGTTGACTTCAACTTGATTCCCCCCTCCCCCATCAAGTCTATGTTTAGATAGTAATAAACTCCTCCAGTCTGCAGAACAACTGCCGTGGTGGTCTTTTGAACAAGTCAAGATAAAAATGGGGCCAGAGATGGTTAAAAAGAAATCCACAAAGCACCACAGCCCTGCCTGCAGGTGTGACTCAGTGTCGGACCCTGGTTTGCACAAACCAGTTGTATTTGGGAGGAGAAATGGGAAATTTTGAATATAGACAGTGTAGTAGATGAACATTTACTGGCAATGGAAAGTAGAGATCATTAACTTAAAAAAAGCAATATTTTTTGCTTACTCATTTTGGAAAAAAGCACAGAATTAAGTGGAAAAAGATCTGAAAGAATCTGGGAATATAACGTTTTAGTTTTATTTTTGTTCAGCTATGTTTTCTAAATGTCTATGATGTATACATGCTGCATCTTAATAATAATAGAATTAACTCCTCTTCCCCTCTGTTCCCCCCCCCAAAAAAAAAACCTC
Organism: Graphiurus murinus; assembly: GCA_004027655.1. NCBI lineage: Eukaryota > Metazoa > Chordata > Mammalia > Rodentia > Gliridae > Graphiurus > Graphiurus murinus. The sequence continues at coordinate 71,352 of PVLC010001744.1, read as the reverse complement.
AAAAAACCCTTCCTGAAGGTCAGAAGGCCAACAATTCCAATCGATTTCCTAACACTACAGTTTTACTGAGGGGGACATAAGTAGTTTTATGATATGACATCGATAATGATAAAAGACTTGTTTGATTTGTAACTATGCCAGTCTCCATTCATTATGGTATTTAGTTCTCACAATGACTATAAGATGTCCATTTCCTTACAGATGGGGACACTGAGGCTCAGAAAGACTAAATAATCCACCTGAGGTTGGATTATCGGTTCCTACTTCTGTCCATCTTACTTCAAAGCTCCCCTGCTGCTCCTCACTCTTCTCCATTTCAAAAGTGTGTCTTCCCTGGGTAAACCCAGGTAAGGCAGTACCCGGATGCTGTACATAAGGGAGTTCTGAGCATGCTTGGGGTTAGTATCTTTTTTGTTGTTGCTGCTACTAGGGATTGAACCCAGGGACATTCTACCTTGGAGTTACATGCCCAACCTTTTATTTTTTATTTTGAAACAGGGTCTAAGTTGCTGAGGCTGGCCTTGAACCTGTGATCCTCCTGTCTCAGCCCTCCAAGTACTGGGACTATTAGTGTGTGCCTCTGCGCCTGGTGGGATTAATATTTTAAAGTGATAGAGACTTTTAACAGTACTTTAGAACAGATGTGAACTTTGTTTAGCAAGAAAAATAGGACCAGGGATGGGATGGGAAGCATTTCCATGTCAACCAGCATGATGCTGATGAAGATTATGGTGATGGTGGTGGTGGTGGTGATGGCTCACACTTACCAAAAGCTTCCTTAGAGACTGATGGTGTGGCCATACGTGGTATTCCACCTTCATAATGACTCCGCGAGGAAGGTTTTGTTTATTACCTGGATGAACTGGCTGATGCTCTGAGAGATAAACATCTTGTTCAAGATCACCCAGGTGGTAAGGATCAGGTCCCAGGCTCCAGAGGCAAGGCCCAATGACCAGTACATAGAACTCTGCTGAGGACACCCACGCCTATTTATTGCTTAGAGAGGAAACAACTTACTAGTAGCTGAGCATCTACAATGTCATTTACCTGGATTTTCTTTAAGTAACTCCCTAGAACTACAATCCATTGAACTGGTGAATGACCTCTCCCTACTTCATATCTTGGTTCATGGTGTCCCTACAGCTATAGCATAATATTCTCCTTGGAGCCCACTCTGCACTACTTGGAGTGAGACAACTCCTATTTTGACTGGTATATATGCACATGTGCGGTGCTCTTGTAACTTAATACGATCATTAAAATAAGGTTTCCTGTGGTTTCATATATAAATAAGGCGAGTACATTTATAGGTGGAGGTTTCATATTTCACATTACCCTTTTAAAGGGAAATATTCACACTCAACGAGGGTGCTGCCACATAAAGTGGACAAATACACGATTTGATAATGGAGCAGCAAATTAAAATCTGTGCAGAGAATCCTGAGCAGCAGCCCCACCCACATCCGACCGCGCTGCCTGATTAAGTTCTTACGGGCAGTTTGGTAAGGGGCCCTTTCCTGATCTGGTAACTGCCAGGGAGAAGCCAAATGCAGAGTCAATCTGCAAATACGTAATCCTCCAGAAGGCAGATTAAGTGTATAATTGACCTAGATAATCCATGTATCATCTCCAGTCAAAACGACCCAGGCCTGCAGAAAGCCCGCGTGGACAGGCATTAGCACCAGCGTGGATTCCGTCCAAGTCCGAGATGGTTTTTAATCACTCATCTCCGAGCCTGTGAGGTTTAAGCAGATGAATTCACCCTAAGCACATCTCTTTTAATCCCGATTTTCTTCTCAGTCTGTGTCTTCAAGAAGTACAAGGAGGAAAGAAAATAAATTAATTTTTGTTTAGACCTTGAAATCTTAGGTGCTTCTCTTGATGATCTGATCTCTAATTTCAAAAAGCATGTTTTCGTTTTGGGGAAGATGTTGAATTAATCACCAGAGAAGGGGTAAGCCATCTGCATGATTTATGGACACTCCAACCTGAAATCGCTATCTTTGAGCTGTTTCTTGAGCTTATATTTTTTTCTCCTTAGCTGCTGCTTCAGGAACGCAGAGATTATTTCATATTCATATTTTTTATTTTCTTTAAAAATCAGCAATAATTGCTAAGGAGGCCAAGCTTCCACTTGAATTACAGCAATCTGATTTTCTTTTAAAAATTCAGCATCTTTCATGTAATTTAAATTCATTGTTATTGGACATATTGGAACATTCTCTTGACTTAAATCTCAGAATATTTTGTTTCTAAATATAAGAAACTTATTTTGCAGCAAGTGAAAACAATATACAATCATTCTTCATGTTTTTAGAAAAAAAACTATGGATTAAAAAATGTACAGCTGTACATCTAAAATATCATAGGAAACAGTTTAGGGATATTCTTTTCCAATCAGCACTTTATTTTGGATTGGTTAGGTTCTTCTTTAAGGCACATTATAAAAAAATATAGTTAGCATTTTATAGAAAGACTTTATAAACCAATTATATTAACAAATCGGGAAAAGCTCACGGGGAAGAATGCTATGGTCAGGGAACATTATGTCCAAAAGTATTTCTTCAATAAACCTAGAGAATGCTTGGTTTAAAAAAAAATTGGTAAGATGAATTTGGAAAGCTTGTTCTTAAGTTACATAATAAAATAGATAAAAATGCAGAACGTCAAATATAGAACCCCAAATGCTATGCCGATAATCTTCCACAAGCACCCACTTCCAGCCCAAAGTACAATGACGAGGCAGAGAGAAAACCTGCTCAGAGAGCACTGGCTGGGGGCCTAGTTGACACAGAAAATGCACTGTTAAATGAACAGCTATTATTCCAAATAGTCTCAGATATAAATGGGCACTAAAGCCATCCAGTCTTCTCTATGAGGGCACACCCAGTAGCACCAAAAAGGAATACCAAATAGCAAGACCTTAAGGGATTCACCAGGTAAATAAAACTGAGACTTGATACACAGTTAAAAACACGACAGGAACTCTTAGACCATGTCTCTGAATGACAGATGCCAGCAGGAACAACAACAACAAAAAAAACAGAGAATGACACTACAGTCAGAACCAGCCCCCCAACCCCCCCAGCCAACAATCTCACAGATATATATTTTTCTTCATTGAAAATGCTAATTTGCTATTATTCATTTTTGCCATTTATCAAAATGCAATAATTGGAGGAGAAGCCTCCCAGATCAACAAATCTTTGTCAATAGGTTTCTGCCAATTGTTTAGAAATGTGCCCCAGGAACACTATCATTAGGAAATGGAGTTTAAAGGCTGAATTCATTACAGCAAGAAATGGAGGGTCGAAGCTTTCACAGACCCTTTTGCCTTATATTCTGAGACCCTTGTTTAGCTCGGGGGACATGAGAACCTTGCAGAGCATATATGCAAAGAAATAAACACCATGCTTGAGGAAACAGAAGCCGAAAATAATCAAACATGTTGGTAATCTGATGTTTTGCTGCTAGATTATAGAAAAACAGTAAGTACTGAATTAAATTACTTGAGGCTGCATGGTAATGAAGCTTTTTGAGAAGCTCTGGGTTTTTTAAAATGACAAATGTTTTAAATCCATGACAGATTCAATAACTTTTTTTTTGCACTGCATCAGGGGAGGTTGCCTAGCACCAATATAGTCTGCAAATTTGGGGATCAGGTTATTTGGAAAGTAAGAAATAAGTGGCCAAGGAATTCATGTCTAACTAAATAACCTCCTGGAGAATGGTTTCTTCGTGGGCTGGGAGTGATGTGCAGTGAATGGTTAGAATGCTTAAGCCTTTAAAATCTGATGCCCAGGTGGGTATAAGAGTCAGATGGGAGGGAAAAATTGAGACAACATGAAACTCAATTGTGGGGGTTCCCACAATGTTACTGATGCAGTCTTTCCAGAACTATTACTGATATCAATTCACAGTAATGCCCGGAAAGCCTGAATATGCTTGTGTTTGTGCATAGCCGGACAAGTCCACTTCTAGCATCTGGGCCAGCCAAGGTTGCCCTCTAACTTTTAAAATAAACATTTAGTTGCACTTTCCCTTAAAAGGGGCTACTGAAAAGACCATTTGCCTTGATGCCTTTAACAAGACTATCTTAAAAAAAAATTTCCCCCTTGCACTTCTAATTTAAAGAAAGATCAGAGGGAAGAGTGGATTATCTGTCCATGAAGTGACAGGTTAAGCCAAGATTAAACATCAAATTCAGTACTAGATGTTTTTACATTTCAATGAGCACAAGGTTATTTGCACACACGCTCGCACAGGAACACACACACACACACACACACACACACACACACACACACGAGCCACACAAAACTGAGAATCAGAAGATACCAATCAAAGGGGGGAAAAGGCAACCTAGGCATTGAAAAGAACAATCTGAGGCTTCGTGGAAATTTGTGGTTCGGAATTGAATTCAGTGGAGATGGGCTGAATGTCCCCATTCCATACCGCAGAACCGAGGTGCTGCCTGTCTGTTTTCAATGCCTATTGGACGGGGACTGTGCCCCAGATCTGCTCGGCTCGGGACATTGATAAAGGCACACATGCAGAGAAGGGAGAGGACCTGCTGGTGAGCTGTATGCATGTATGAGGCATTCCCAGTGGATGTGGGTCATGCTAGAAGATGTACACAGGAAGATTATTTGATTCTAATTCATGCCACTTGATATAATGTGATAAAACATTTGACATGAGAGATAAGTTCCATTTTAATCCGAGAGAGGACGAGTGGGAATTAAAAAGTAAGAAGGGCTTTGTCACGGGAAGGTGATGCAGGGGGGAGAGGGGTGCAGAGAGGGGACGACTGGGGGAAAAAAAGGAGCCTTTCAACACACTAGGAAAGCAAATGAGCTGGAAGACAAAGCATAGAAAAGTCAGAAGCTGCAGAATCCAAAAGCGTTGCCAACAATGAGCTCACTTAGCGGTGGAACAAAAACACACACACAAAAAAACTCTGTAAATTGGTGAACACAATCACAGAAAAAATATAGAAACAAGGATTCCATAGTAGACCAAAACATTAATGTTCAGGCTGGCGCTCAAAATACAGAAACCTGGACAGGAGGAGCTCACGTTTCACAAGACAGAGGTAGTGTGCACAATTAGAGCCACACGAGTACGAGGACATCAGCTTCCGTGCACTCTGGCCGGGTGGGGGGAGCCCGGAACAAAGTATCTGGCTAGATTAGGCCACCCCATTTGCTTTGACCTGAGAGAGGCAGGCATTCGAGACCAAAGCAAATTCCTTTTCTTTTTGCCTCAGTGGCTTGTTTGGCCGTGCAGATGCAGTCACAGTGGAAATAAGATGACTCAAAAATGATTAACCCTTATAAATCTGCATCTTCCAAACTTTGATCTGGGTCTAGCATCCCAGAGTACTCACTTTTTTTTAGAGCTGCTTCTTGTAAATTTTCAGGTGGGTGGGTGGGTGGGCAGGGAGCTCCACGGTTTAGAAGGGCATCTGACCCAGTGACACTCATGTGTGCATTTGCAGAAACTCAGGGCTGATTTCTAGTCTTCCAGAAATGAAATCATCATTGAGGCATTAACGGTATGACATTTACTGCACATCTGCATGCCACAGCTGGTGTCTGGGAGGGGCATCCCCCAGGACAAGGAGTTGGCCTCCGCCTCCCCAACCCGTGGAACATCTCCCTAAAGTGAGGCCAGATTGCAAGGAGGAGAACTGTGACCAAGGGAAGTCTTTGCCAGTTACAGACGCTCCTCACAAGCTCTGTGCGGGGATGCGCCTGGGTGCCGAGAGCCTGGGTGCCGTCCTACGTGTCACACAGCCTGGGACTGAGACACTGCCACACCGGGAAGTGGGTTCGGAACAGACACACGACAGATAGGCGCCTAAGGCAGAGGGAGAGGAAAAGATTTTGCTCGACTTGGGACCAATCCGTTTTCTCAAAATGTGACTTATCCTCCTGTCTCTTATTTTGTCACATTTTGGAGGGTCTCCTCCTTGGTGTGCAAGGAGGAGAAGGCATTTACTTACATCAAATAACCTTTCTATATACATCTCCTCATTGACCTTATCACGCAGGACATCCTGAGAGTGGCGGACGAAAGTCACATAGGCGTCAGCCACGTCCATCCCGGGTTTCTGCAAAGAAACAGGAGAACATGAAAATAGGTTTTTCAGATGGTGATTCTTCACTAATTGCCCATTCAGGCCCCCCGTGCCCCACCCAGGCCCCTACTCCCTCCGCTCCTTTTGTGGGACCACATTTTTAGTCACAGCAAAACCATCCCCAGCCTAAACTGGTAGAAATTGATATTAAGACCTCTTGTTCTTTTTAGAAATCAAGCTTGGCTAAGAAGAGGGTTGGAGTTGTAGGATTTTATAGATATTTTTCTACTGTTACTTTTTTTTTTCTTTTCCCCCCGGCAAACTTATTTAATGGATAAATCTTCACTGTATAATCCAGACATTCTCTGGCGTTGCTTTAGATTGAAACTGCCATTCAAGAATAACCTGATGCTGTGTTCTACTGTCTGGCCCCTTTCCCTATTTAAAAAGATTGCTCAAGAAAGCAAATTTCAACCTATACCGCTTCCTACCCAAGTCCCCCTTTTGGGGGGGTAGCTGAACCTGTGTGTATATAGTGAGCATTTGCTAATTAGTTTACTCAGAGGAGACATTTGTCTGTGCCTTTTAGTGTAGCCTTAAAGTCTAAGGATAGAAAAAATAAAAAAGAAAAAAAAAAGAAGAAAAAAACAAAAACGGGGAGGAAGAGAGGGATTTGATTTTTAAATAAATTAGATTTTCTGGAAAGGTAAGCAGGTGGTTCCATTCAGTAGTTAGGAAATGCTTTATTGTAAGGAAGTTGAGAGAGAGAGAGAGAGAGAGAGAGAGAGAGAGAGAGAGAGAGAGAGAGAGAGAGAGAGACTCAGAATGCACACTGCTTGAGATGTCGAAATCAAAGTTATCTCCAAAGAAACCTATTAAAACACTGTAATATGGGTCATTAGGAGAGCTGCCACAAACCCCTTAAATTTCCCCAGTAGATATATATGTTTGCTAATAACTAAAAAGATTAGTTTTCATTACTGTGATTTACCTTAGATCACAAAGTATCATTTCTCTACAAGACGTGACTGTCAGGCACTGCAAATTGAAGTTAGTTAACACTTCTGTGTAATTTCCAGGGTGAAAATGAGGAAGGTTTGGAAACAGTAGGACTGTATGGGTTTTTTTTCCTCATACAAAGCAAACAATTATCAAGCAAAGGGCCAATCCTGGCCCCTGGGATGCTAGCAACATTTCTTAACACCTGCCGAAACAATGACAAGGTATTAATTTGAAAAACAATGAGGACAATCCAAAGCCACAGTAGTCAACTGTTACACTTTCAAGCAATTTTCAGCAAATGGATTGAGCAGGTTCCATGATGGTCCTATAATTGTTGCAGTTTTATGATACGAAACAATATCAGTTCTCCAATGAGATGTGAGTGTTAGCTATCACTTCCAAACTGGCAGCTCTCTCCTCTCTCCTTGGCAGCGGCACATCAAAGGATATTCTCAGTAGGGATGGGGACCCCTACCTGGGGGACTTGAGAAACTTATTATTATTGTTTCCATTTCTTCAGACATAGCCTTTTGCTGGGACATGCAGCCATCTCAGAGCTGAGATCCAAAGCCAGGTTCAGCAGACCTATCAGGAATCCATGATGGTAGAAAGTGACCTACAGCGGTAGCTAGTTTCTTCATTCCTTACTGTCCTCAAAGGGGCATTTTACTTAATTTTAAAAACTCTGATTAAAAAAAGTAAAATCAGAGCCGGGCGTGGTGGCGCACACTTGTAATCCCAGCATTCGGGAGGCTGAGACCGGAGGATCCGGGTTCGCGGCCAGCCTCAGCTACCTAGTGAGGCACTCCGCAACTTAGTGAGACTCGGTTTCAAAATAAAGAATAAAAAAAACAGGGCTGGGGGTGTAGCTCGGAGGTAGAATGCCCCTGAGTTCAATCCCCAGTACCGCAAAAAAAAAAAAAAAAAAAAAAAAAAAAAAA
>PVLC010001744.1:0-58023 GCA_004027655.1 Graphiurus murinus | reverse complement strand
AGTTTCTCTCGCATGGGTGAGATCATACAGTGGATCAGAGAACTTTCCAGTTTTACTAGAGACTCCAAAGACTGCCATGTGCACAAAGAAGTTAGGATGTGTGTTTACATCTCAGACAGGCTTCCTTTTGCCATGTGGCTGACACGAATGCTAGCAATCCCAGCCTCCACCCAAAGGTCCCAGAAAAGGACCCAGGGGAATGGTTTCCTCTATTGCTCTTTTCCTAATGCTGCTTTCCAAAATCTCAAGTCCCACAGGAGAGCAGACAGGGGACCAACAGTGTGCATGGAAAGAATCCAAAACTTAAGAGTGAAGTTTTGAGCTGGGTATGGTGGCTCATTCATACCTGTAATGCCAGTAGTTGGGAGGCTGAGATAGGAGGATCACAGGTTTGAGGCCAGCCCCAGCAACGTAGTGAGATCCTGTTTCAAAATTAAAAAAAAAAAAAAAAAAAAAGGAAAAATGACTGGGGATGCAGCTGGGAGGTAAAATACCCCCTGGCTTTCAATCCCCAGTACCAACTAACCAATCAAAAGTTCTGAAAGTGCCAGAACTAGTAGACCTTGGGGAAATCATGTCAAGTTCCTTAGCCTTGGACTCTAGATTCCTGGAATAGGGGGACAAAACTGTATGCAGAGTTCTTGGTAAACTTTAAAGAGGGGAGGGGCATACGTCAATTAGTTTGTTATTAAGAAGGTGATGCATGATAATAAAAAAATGTATAGCATATGACACAGGCTAAAGTAAATAAATAAATAAAATAAAAAAAAATAAAGATAGTTCCTTAAAGAAAAAAAAAAAAAAAAAAAAAAAAAGAAGGTGATGCATTCGCCCGCCCCTCCTCCTCTTTCTCCTTTTTGTTATTGTTGTGGTATTGGGGATTGAACCCATGGACATTTTACCTCTAAACTACATCCCCAGGTCTATTTTATTTTTAAACAGGGTCTCACTAAGTTGCTGAGAGCCTTGCTAAGTTGCTGAGACTGTCTTTGAACCTGCCATCCTCCTGTCTCAGCCTCCTAAATACTGGGATTATAGGCGTGGGCTACCACATCAGGCTGCATTCTGTCTTCTTGAATCATCACCAGCACACAAGATTATTACTGTTTTTTCCTGCTACAGATTCTGGGTGAATTCGACCCTTTTTTGTAATTCAATATCTTTTTGTGCGCTGCAGCCTCTCATACAATATCATGAGATCAAGGGCCGCATGGGGTCTTGCGCAAGCTGTGTCCCCAGTGACTCATCGGGTACCTGTCTTGGAAAGGGAACTCAGGAAAATCTGCAGCGGGAGGGAACAAGAGGAACCCTGTGACCAGTTCTGGCTTCAACATGGTTGAGAAATAAGCAGAGGAAAGACCAGATTGGGAGGTCACTGCAGTGGCCAGTCTAAAAACCAACATAGCTATATAAAAAAGCTGGTGGCATTGCTGCAAAGGATGCTGGGAGAGGGAAACCACTCTTGGCCCTTAAAGCAATTTCAGGAAGGCTTTCCAGATATTGCACAATTTCTTCCTTCCTTCCTTCCTTCCTTCCTTCCTTCCTTCCTTCCTTCCTCCCTCCCTCCCTCCCTCCCTCCCTCCCTTCCCTTCCCTTCCCTTCCCTTCCCTTCCCTTCTTTCTTTTGAACTCAGGGACATTATACCTCTGAGCTACACCCCATCCCTTTTTAAATTTTTAAAATTCTTATTTTGAAACAGTCTCCCTAAATTGCTGAAGCTGGCTTTGAAATTGCGATCTTACTGTCTCAGCCTCCCAGGTACTGGGATTACAGATGTGCACCACCATGCCTGTCTATGGCTTACCATTTCTACAAAGTGATTGCTAACCCCAAATCTGTCTTCTCCATTCCTGTTCCAAAATTGAGTTCAAGCAAAAAGGTGTGTGTGTGTGTGTGTGTGTGTGTGTCTCCCCCATGTAAGATGCTACTATTAGATGATGTTTTTCACTTTGCAAAACTCATGAAATTTCTTCAGTAAGCCATCCAGTGAAATGTGGGCTAGTGATCATATCCACTTACAATGGAGAAAACTACCATGCATAGAATCTAAGGGATGTATTTGTTGATAATCTGCTGGAAGGCAGAGGAGACAGGACTGGCGTGTGTGATCTTCTGAGCCCAAATTCCTCCCTTGGAGCCTCCAGGCGGCTCACCGCTGGTGGGGGAGCTCAAGGGATTCAAGTGTCAGTGGTCAGAGCTGGTGTTGGCAAAAGAGTTGTTCTCAGCTAGAACTCGCCTCCTTTGCTCTGTCAAGTTGATGCTTGGCAGTTGGTAGGAGTTTTGCTACAGCTGAAATGATCAACCTTTAAACACGCCTACTCTCCAGTCATCACCAACATGCGGTTCCAATCCAGAGAGTGACACCAGTCAAATCCCGTTCCTTTCAAGGCAGCTGGGAAGATGCCACAAGCTCATGTCCTGAATGAAGACCAAGCACCGGCTTCTTCTCTAACTAATAAACTGCTGACTTGCGCTTACCGATCTTCCTCCCCTTCCATAACAGAAATAAATAGCTGAGGGTAAACTGTGGTCCTATGATTGTTTAGAAACAAGTGTATATAATTTTGATTCTGATAATTCAACTTTTTTGTTGTTGTTTTTGATGTTGGGGATTGAACCTGGGGCATTCTACCTCTGAGCCACACCCCCAGCCCCATTTTATTTTTTATTTTGAAACAGGGTCTTGACAAGTTGTCTAGGTTTACCTTGACCCTGTGATCTTCTTGCCTCAGCCACTTGAGTTTCTGGGATTATAGCCAATTGAATTTTTGGGATTACAGTCATTTGCCCCATGTCTGGCAATTTTGATTTTATTTTATTTTGCAGTAGGCAGGTTGAGATATAATGAAAAAATCAGCAAAACCAGTATCTGAATTCTGGTCCCTGGAGCCCTTCCTGCAGAATGCCAGCCGTGCTACCTGCAAGCAGCATGGCCTTTCTCTTGGGTATCCATAGGAACACATCCTTTTGCCAGCTACACTCCAAGTGGGGAAGAACGACCAGGTCCTCCCACTGCACTAGGGCTTTGGAATTATTGCCAGAAAATTTTATTGCTCACCAGTGTCTACATAAAAAAAAAATAAGACAGCCCTTCAATTTACATCAACTAAATGATAACCCTCCCAATCTATAATTGTCCATGCTACGTAGATATTCTTTTATGAATAAAATACAAATTTTTAAAAAAGGGCACTATCTTACAGTATTTTTATCTTTATATATTTTTTATAAATGGTTGTCAGATGGGGTTGTGTATTTGTAATTTTCTTTTCTTTTCTAACTTTAAAAGAAATCTTCCCAGGGAAGTGGCTAAGAGGATGGGTTTGGGATTGGCTGAGTTAGAAGTCTGGCTTGGCCATTTTCTAGCTTGGTGACTTTGAGCCTTCTTTGTAAATAAGACAATATTAATGTTACTTAAAGGGATACTGGGAGGACTGAAGGAGGTAACCCTCACATTCTAAATGTGTATAACTGTGCTAAACAGTACTAAGTGTACTAAGTTCCTCTTGTGATTGCTGGAAATATTGGTTTGCTGGTATAGACACAGCACAGTCTCTACATCCTGGGGGCAACAACCCATTTTAGTGTGTCTCTCCAGCCCATAGGCAATTTCTGGCTAGAAAAAGGATGCTGGAATCTCGTGAGGTTACCAGCAGGTATCTGAGCAGAGTCCGTGGATGGCTGGAATACTTTCTGCCAACCCTGTGATACCCCCAAGCCCTGGAGAACTCACTCTCACACATGCAGCAGAGGACAAAGACCTCTCTCCCCTCACATGACAGCTGCGTTTGAGCATATGCGAGAGGGCAGCCCCAGAGCAGTGCCCCAGTGATGCTCAGTGACACGGCCGGTCCCTCTCTGGGGCAGTGTGCAGGTGTTAGGGCCAGGGGTCTTCTCAAGATCCCTGTCCTGGCATCCTTTCTGAGGGGCCCAACAGCCCTCAGAGGAAAGGCAAGACTGGTTTCGGCTGGTACTTCGTTTCCTGGGTTCTTGCTGCCTGATCCTCCCGTTGGTAGGAGAAGAACAGCCTTCTCAACCTTTCTCTATTCCTTTCCCTCTGCCCAGCTCCCTTGGATAGAGCCAATCCTGGGAAGGAGGCGAGGAAAGGTTGGTGGAGGCCAAGGTGAAGCTGGGAAGATGAGCTGTCAGCAAGCAACCTGGTCGTGTCTTCACTGGCCTGAAACAAAGGGCGCCTCCCACATACGCAGTGCCCCTGAGAGGCTGTGGAGGAAGGCGGTGCCCAGGCTCCTGGCCCTGCGTAGATGACAGCTACGTGTCCAATCTCTCCCAACACTCAATGCGTCGGCTCCATCCAACAATCAACAACAATAAAGAACCTTTTTTTTTTTTTTTTCAGTGCTTACTACTAAGCAAGCAATGAGTTAGAAATACTACTGCATGTTATATTTAATCCTCACGACAACTTTTTGAAAGGGGTTCTCTTAATATTTCTATTTTGTGGTTGGAGAAACTGAGCCTAATCGAGTTGAGGCAATGTGACCGGAAGTCACACAACTAGTAAGTTCAGCTCTGGACCTCTCAACCCCAAGTTCCCTATTACTCAGTTGAAAAATTACATATCCAGCTGGATGTGTAAAGCCTGTAATCCCAGTCCTTGGGAGGCTGAGACAGGAGGATCACAGGTTCAAGGCCAGCCTCAGCAATTTAGTGAGCTCTTGTTTCAAAATAAAAAATAAATAGGGATGGGGGTGTAGCCTGGAGGTAGGACATCTCTGGGTTCAATCCCTAATACCACCCCTCACCCCCAAAAGCTATCCAACCACTTTTATTGACCAGTCATATTTAAGTATGTGTGTGTGTACACAACCAAAAATGGTCTCCCCAGGAAAAATGCATGAGGGATTTGAGGATTTGAATAATTCTCCACACTGAGTCAGGGCAGAAGGTCCAAAATGGTTTCTGTGGCCTGAATGTCCCAGCTAATTACCTCAACCCTCCACCTGACTTCGCGTGTGTAGACGGGCTTAATGGTTTCTCGTTGAGCTCTCCCATTATTTTTCAGGTGCACAAGGTAATCTTTTCATCGAACAGTCACCATTCTGGGATTTTCACAATGCTGATGACTAAGGGATTTTCTTCTGCCTGGTCCTAATAAGGGGACCTGAGTTAATCATTGTGCAGCTTTGATAGGGAGCGCGGCGGGGGCTTAAACCACTTCTCCTGCTTCATTAGGGGAAAAAGCAACCCAGGTGCAGACCACGAGGACCTCAGGGGTTGATACTATTAAATCAATGCACAGACAAAATAAAAGTGGATTAGGTCCTTTCTGCAAACAGAAATCTGGTGGGTAAGACTCAAAGATGGAAGTAAAAAGAAGTCTGAACAGACACCACTGCATTAGCGACGGCCTGAGCTTTCCTTTCTCCCCATGGTCTCTTAAAAAAAACAAAACAATCCAGGAAATGATTTATTCTCTGCATGAACTGACTCCACCCCGCCTGCTTGACTTCATAAGGGCTCAGACTTGATTTCTCTATTTTGCCCGGAAACTGCAGACCATGCTATTTCAAAGGGTTAGCAACACCTTCGATGTTTGGCCTTGGACATTTCTGCCACCAGGCTGATGGTGTTCTTTTGCTGCCTTCTTTGCTTTTCTAACTCAGGCAGTTTAGCAATGTAGAGTTTTTCTTTTCTTTTTTTAAGAACCAAGTTACTCAGTGCCACTACCATCCTTAAATCCTAAAATAATTGTGTCTCTTATTAGTTCAATTTTTCTTCTATTGCCATCCTCGTCTCTAGAATACAGGTTCCATGAGGAATAAGAATATTTCTCCCTCTCCTCTCAGTGTCTACACCACCAGGCCTATAGTAGTGGCTCAATAAAAAATTTGTTTGAATGGACTTTGCAGTGTGGTACTTTTTACTCAGTTCTCAGGAGCTTTTTTTGTTGTTGTTGTTGTTGCGTTTGAGCTACAGTACTCTTAAGGGACAAGTAAGAAAAATGTAGCTAGGTACCGTTGATTCAAAAGAACTGATATTTGTTGCTTCTCTGAGGAAAACCCCAAAGGGCTTCTTGTTCCTGTCCTCTGCTTAGTGCATGGGAGTGGGTAAGAGTGTGGGTCAGGACTTGGGTGCCCCAGCCTCCGTCTGGTTCTGTGGCCACTAGCAGTGGGCTGGGCAATTAACCTGCCTGAGCACCTGCTTCCTCCATGGAAAATGGAGGTAACAACAATAACAGCAGCAGCTGTTAAAATGATGTATTTCTTGGGTATTTCCCACACAGGACTGTCCTGTTCACAGTATCTTACCTGCATTAATTCACTTAGGGCATAAAGAGTCAGAGGACTTAACCTTTGCGTCAGGCCTGGTATTCAATTAGTGTTGGCTGCTATTTTTACGCTCCCTTTCCCCTATCACTAAAGGGGCTAAGTTTTTCTTTTTGTGGTACTGAGAATTGAACCTAGGGGCCTTTTACCTCTGAGCTACGCCTCTAGACCTTTTTAACTCACAATAGGGTCTCACTCAGTTACTCCAGCTGGTCTCGAACCTGCAACTCTCCTGTCACAACCGCCAAGTGCTAGGATTACAGGTGTGCACCTCCACACCTGGCTCGAAGGGCTAATTTGATTAGTTAGGATTCCGGACACTGGCTAGGCTATGTCTGCTGGTGGGTGGGTCATTAAACTTGAAATATCCACATGCTTGGGCAGGGTGCTTCCGTCTCAGGGTCAGGATGCCCTGTGCTAGGAGGTCTGCCATCTTCTTTTTTGCTGGCCTATTACAGGCACGGCTCCATAGACTTCCCTGCATTGTAATGTGGCCCGGAAGCCTGGTTCTCATCATGACAACTTGATCCCACAGATACCTGCCACCAATTCTCGCCCTTCCTGAACAGCATGGTGCCTTCGCTGAGAAATGGAGCCTATTACTCCATCACCCAAGAGTCTGGGCTGGCCTGTGACTGCTTTAACCGATGGGATACAATGGAGGTGACGCCAGTTCTGGTTCCAGCCTAGAAGAGGTTTGAAGAGGGCTGGACACTTTTGCTACTTTTTTTGGTACTGGGGATTGAAACCAGGGGCATTCTACCTCCAAGCTACATCCCTCAGCTCTTTTTATTTTTTATTTTGAAACAGTCTTGCTAAATTGCTGAGGCTGGCCTTGAACCTGCTATCCTCGTGTCTCAGCCTCCCCAGTACTGGGATTACAGGCATGCATCCCTGAACCAGACTAATAGTATATTCTTCAGATTCTTGTGGGACTTAACAGGTTGCCATCACGTGAGGTGCTCATCAGAGCAGTGCCTGGGACGCTGTAAGATCTCATGAGCTTTGGCTAATATTATTTCTAGGGTTTAATTCCCTCACAGTTAGCTGGGAGTTGATTTTACCAAAATGTTCCCATTATTTCAAGGACTAGGACAAGGGTCAGTAAAACATGGCTTGTGAGTCAAATCCACCCCACTCCTCTTTTTGTACGGCCCATGATCTAAGAATAGCTTCTATATTTTTAAGTAGTTGAAAGAAAATGAGAAGAACAATATTCCTGACAGGTGAAAATTACATGAGATTGATGTTTCAATGTCCATGAATAAAGTTTTATTGGGACACAGCCATGCCCATTCGCTTACATATTGTCTACAGCTGCTTTGGGGCTATGAGGGCAGAGCTGAGAGCTGTCACAAGAGCCATGGGGCTCACAAAGCCACTTTTTTTTTGTGGTACTGGGGATTGAACTCAGGGGCATTCTACCTCTGAGCTACACCCCCAGTCCACTGCCCCACCCACGCCTCCCCATTTTTGGAAATAGGTTCTCACTAGGTTGATGAGACTCTCACTACTTTCTGAGGCTGGCCTCGAACCTGAGATCCTCCTGTCTCAGTCTCCTAGGTACTGGAATTATATAGGAGTGAGCCACCATGCTAGGCTCACTATCTGGTTCTTTACAGAAGTTTTCTCCCTTCTGGATTAGGACATTATTTAAGTGAGAGACAGAGGTGTGTAGGGAAAGAATCAGAAGAGAGAAATTTTTAATCCTATTTTGGACATTAAACTTGTGGTTGGCTCTGGCCAGGTATCTACCCTGCTGGTCTCATTTCCTTGTCTGCTATAATGAGGGTCAGGCTAGCTTCCTTCTAGATTTAAATAATCTAGAGTCTGTGACTCTCGGAGGGTAGATGAGGCAGAGTCTAGGAAGAACATGGGTTAGGAAATGTTTCCCACACCTTGAAAAGGTCATAAATGCTCTAGGGAGAAAACAAAAGACTTTTCATGTTTTAGTATTAATAAGAGCTCTGGAAGCCAGGCATGGTGGCACATACCTATCATCCCAGTGCTTGGGAGGCTGAGACTGGAGGATTGCAGGTTTGAGGCCAGACTCAGCAACTTAGTGAGGCCCTCAGCAACTTAGAGAGACCTAGTTTCAAAATAAAAAAAGTAAAATAAGACTGGGGGTGTAATTCAGAGGCAGACTATTCCTGGGTTCAATCTCTAGTACAAAAACAAAAAACAAACAAACCTCTAAATATCACTCCATGAAAAACTGTAGTAACAGGGAAAGGGAAAAAAACTAGAGACACAGATGTTCACACAGGTAATAGACAGTGGAGTACAGGCCAGGAGGGAGATAAGCAAAGACAAAAAAGAATTATAAAGCCAGGCATGGTGGAACATACCCATCATCCAATTACTTGGGAGACTGAAATTGGAGGATCATAGGTTTGAGGCTAGCCTCAACAACTTAATGAGACCCTCTTTCAAAACAAAAAATAAAAAGGACTGGAAGTATACTCAGAGATAGAACACCCCTGGTTTAATTCTCAGAACTAAAAATTAAAAAAAAAAAGATGATAAAAGGCAGCATGTGCTGAGCATGTTACCCGTGTGAGATATGGCTATAGGTGATTTTTAGGAACCATCTTGCTTATGATTTCCAGCAACTCTCTAACTGCAGCCTCCTCATCTGTACCTCTTGGGCTATCCTGGGGGTTGATGAGGAGAAGGTACGTGACAGGCCATGATAAAGTGGCCGGGCAGGCTCCGTGCACATGCCAGCTTTTCTATTGCCGGTGGAATCACCAGGCCAAAGCTACAACCTTCCTGAGACTGGGCAGTAAGCGTTGCCTGGAGTCCCTGCATTTGCTTCATCCCTCCTCTGCCTCAATTTTCAATTTCTCTCTCTGTATTTTATCTATTTATTTATGTATTTATTTGGTACTAGGGATTGAACCTAGGGTCATTCTACCTCTGAGCTACTTCCCCAGATCTTTTTATTTTTTATTTTGAAACATAGTCATGATAAGTTGTGACTCTCCCACCTCAGCCTCCTGTGTACTGGAATTACAGGTGTGCACCACCGTGCCAGCCTTCTCTCTTTTTTTGATGGCTGAAATGGAAGAGGCAGGAGTGACAGCCACGTGCATACAACCCCCCATGATAAACACTGCTCAGCTGGCAGCAAGGGAGAAGCTGTGACCATTTCATTGATCAGGAGATTGGAGGTCGCTGAGAGAGGATGTATCACAGATTTCTAAGTGAGATCAGAGGTAATCGGGGAAATGGCTAAGAGCACAGACCCTAGAGTTGGACGCATGGGGCCAAATTCTAGCTCTTCCACTCACTACACAAGTTCCTGGACCTTTCTATGCCTCAGTTCTCTCATCTGTAAAATGGATTCTTCTAAAGTGGTTGAGTTCCTTGACCAGTTGTGTCAGTTGTTATAGTCACTTCTGCTGGGAAAGCAGGTAGCACTGCCTAATTGTACATTAAGGCTGATCTGACCTTGTGCTAGCCAATGGCTATTGAAATTAAATGAATTCAAAAGGTACAGTGAAGAATTCAACTCTTTTGTGCACTATTTACATTTCAAATGCTTGAGAGTAAGTACAAGCACTATGGAGATCAGTATGGAGGTTCCTAAAAAGTCCAGGAATGGAACCACCCTAGGACCCAGCTGCACCACTCCTTTCCAAAAGAATTAAAGTCAGAATACTACACATCCATGTTTATAGCAGCACAATTCACAAGCACCAAATTATGGAACCAACCTAGGTGCCCACCAACAGATGAATGGAAAAAGAAAACGTGGTATATACACACAGTAGAGTTTTACTCAGCCATAAAGAAGAACAAAATTATGTAATCTGTAGGAAAGTGCATGGAACTAGAGAACATTTGGCCAAGTGAGATTAGTCAATCTCAGAAACTAAAAGATCGTATGTTTTCTCTCATATGTGGAAGCTAGAGAAAAGAAAAGGGAGGGAAATGAAAATGAGGAAGGAGGCCAGTAGAACAGTGGAAGAGGACTGGGAGGGAAGGAGAGGGAAAGGAGGCTGAGGAAGGAAGCAGAGCAGATAGCACTAAGTTCACATCATAGATGGAGGCAACACTTCCAGTATCACTAGCATGTGCAGGGAGAGGGGCTGAGCTGGGACAGCGCGGAACCCATCAAGTGTTGCTGTGCGCACATAGGAGTGCAGCACGCAGAATCTCACTGCAGCGTGTACTAACATTCTAAAAAATAACAATTAAACTCTTTTGGTGCACTAGCCACATTTCAAGTGCTCGAGGGCCACGTGTGGAAAATCACTCTTTTGGATTGCCCAGACAGAATATCACTACCATTGCCAAAAGTTCTACTGGACAGCGCTGGTCTAGACTTAAGAGACCCTGGTAAATGTAGTTATTACATTTGTAAGTAAGAATGAAAAGGTGTGTTATCCAGTTCTCTTAGAACATGAAATTAAGTGGATGAGGAAACCAGGGAGGATAAAGGGTATGAGTGTCAATAGGTTTATTTTGTGGGTGAAGCAAGAAATCAGGTATAATTTTTTTTTTTTTTTGGTACTAGAAGTTGAACTCAGGTCATTCTACCTCTGAGTTACACCCCTACCCCTATTTTATTTTTTGTTTCGAAACAGGGTCTCATTAAGGTTCTGAGGGATCTTGCTAAATTGCTGAGGCTGGTCTCGAACCTGTGATCCTCTCATCTCAACCTCCCAAGTGCTGGGATTACAGGCATATACCACCATGCCTGCCTTAAAGGGTATAAAGTTATAAAGGTATAAAGTACAGCAATAACACGGTTAAGACAAATAGGAAAGGACAGAGAAGGGAAAGATGGTAAAGGGAGAATCTTTGAGACTGGCCAGTCAAGAAACAGTAATATAAAAATAGTACTTTATCTATGGGGGTAAAATGAAATGGTTTTAAGGGTCTCCTCTGATGAAAAAGATTGAAGATAGAAAAGAGGCCAGAGAACTGTTGTTTAAAAAAAAAAGAGAATAAAAATGAAACAAAACAAAACAAAAAAACTATGAGTAGCTGGGTGTGGTGGTATACATCTGTAATCCCAGAACTTGGGAGGATAAGACAGGAGGATCACAGGTTCGAGGTCAGCCTCAGCAACCTAGCGGGACTCTGAGCCTCTTAGCGAGACCTTGTTTCAAAATTAAAAAAAAAAAAAAAAAAAAAAAAAAAAAAAAAAATTAAAGGGCTGGAGGTGTAGCTTGGACAAACAAACAAATGAAAAGTGTTTCTGTACTATCTATTTACTCTGTGTGTGTGTGTGTGTGTGTGTGTGTGTGTGTGTGTGTGTGTGTGTATGTGTGTGGTGCTGGAGATTGAACCCAGGGTGTTCTACCTCTGAGCTACACTTCTGGCCCTATTTTACTTTTTTAATTTGGAAACAAGGTATCATTGCTAAGTTGCTGAGGCTGGCTTCAAACCTGCAATCCTCCTGTCTCAGCCTCCCAAGTACTGAAATTACAGACATGTGCCACCACATCCAGCTCTATTTCTTTTTTAACAATGTGTTTTTTATTACGTTCATGGTAAATTATTGATAAAAGAGGAGGATTTTCAACATTTTAGTGTAGAACAGCCTTGTGGGGAAGAATGTTTCTTTTCCCACGTGACTTCCTCGGGGTCTCTGGTTGAGGGGACCGTGGTTTAGAGATGCATCCTCTACCACGGCAAATGTGAGACCGACATCCTCCCCCCGAATCTGGATGCTCCAAGTGCATCTTGGGAAGATGAATCCACTCTAAGTGCCAACTGAGGGATGGACTGCTTGGGTGAGCAGAATGTACGAGTGGGTGGGATGTACTGGGACTGCGTGTGCGGGTGAACAGTTGAGCAAACCTCAGTGGCTTCTGCCTGGGGCCAACTGACAGTCACAGAGAAAGCCCCTTCCAGTGCTTTCTGAGCCCTGGAGAAAAAAACATAACCCCAGAAGTCAATCTGGAATCACAGGCAGCAAAGACAGATTCTTAGAGCCACCAAAGGGCTGAACTATCTTCTCTCCTGGCAAGAGAGGGCAAGGGCAAGTCAGGCCAATTGTGGAGTGCGAAGCTCCATGTAAGCATGGCATTCAACACTATATAAGCGGGTACAGTTTATTTATTTATTATTTATTTTGGTACTAGGGATTAAACTCAGGGGCTTTCTACCTCTGAGCCACACCCCCAGACTATTTTATTTTTATAATTTGAAACTGGGTCTTGCTAAATTGCTGAAGTCTCCCTAAATTGCTGAGGCTGCCCTCGAGCCTGTGATCCTCCTGTCTCAGCTTCCCAAGTGTTGAGATTGTAGGTGTACAACATCATGCCTGGCTCTGAGTTTAGTTTTGCAAGATAAAAGAAGCTCTGGAGATAAATGGTGGTAATGGTTGTACAATATTACAAATGTACTTAATACCACCAGACAGACTGTACAGTTAAGAGTAGATAAGATGGTAAGTTTCATCATGTGTATTTTATCATATCAAAAATATATATTTTTAAAAACCCTATCACTATATAGATGCACATACTTTGTAAGTCCATTTTCTTTATTTCAGGAAGGCCAGACTCTATACATTCTGTTTTTGTATATGAAAGAACTCTGACACCAAACATTTCTCATGAGTAGCTCATAGCTCAGAATGATCACTGATTTGAGTAACTGATTTGATTCACAGTTGAAAGAGTTAAACACAACAATGTTTAAAAAATAAGGTTTCTCGAAATTGCTGACAAATGGAAATTGTATTCTCAAAATTTCAGATCATGGAGAAAAAATATAGGCCAAGTCTCATGCTTGCTCTGAGCTCTGAAGCATTGGTCAGGTGTCCCTTGGGAAAAGTGATTGGTTGCTATTTTCTCATAAACAATATTGAAATATTACCTGCTATATAGTTGTGTCTAAAAATAGGGATATATTTACCAATGCCCAAATGCCTAATTTGTATCTTATTCAATTCTTAGAACATATGTTCTCATTTTGCAAATGGAAAATTTGGCTTCCCCAGCACGCGGCTAAGGAGTGGTGAGTTAGGATGGGAACTTAGGTGGGGCTGACTGCAAAGGGTCCTCTACGGGATCTGGCTGCCCCCGGCCACTGAGCCTCACGTTCCTCTTTCCTCATCTGTAATTGATGACAATGCCATGCCCACTGTTATCTTTCTGACAATATAATTTACTCAAGTATGAAGGTCAAAAATCACACGGGCCACAGAAACACTCAAAATTCCAAAAGATAATATTTACCTATCACAAATAATACTTCATAAGTAATAATGTAACCATCATGGATGTTTTGAAGTGACTCTGGAGAACTGCAGACCTTCAGGTGGGATGGAGGGAGGCAGGAGAGCCCAGGCCTCCCCGCAAAGTCCTTAGACAAGAACACAAACAGCCCAGTTGTGGGGCTGCAGGGTGATTGCATGGCTTATGTGCATGTTCATAAATATTGATTGTGATTAAACTATTATCATAATAATAAGGGTAGTAATGCCTCCTACAGCCCATCCCACCATACCACTCAAAGTCCCCACCTCTCATTAAACAAAGGGCTGCTGGCGCCGCCGCCGGGAGTTGGGTGGGAGGCAGGGAAATGATCTCTATTAAGCAAAAGCATTCTGTTCCATGTGCCCATTAGGAGCTCCAGCCTCGTTAACGAGGAGGATTGTTCTCATCTCCTGTTGCTCAGGGTACTGTGCTCCGAGACGATCCAGGAAGTGTATGTTCTCATCTCTCTTCCCCCCCGGGGCTTCCGAACAGATGCCCAATTCAAGTAGACCTGTTTTTCCTTCCAGTTTCCCTCATTTCTATCCCAAATCCTCTATTCGCAGACAGGATTTTTACAAGGCTTGAGGGTTCCTTTAAATCAGCCCTCTTAACGCTGCCAGGTCTAACTAATGCTTGTGTGCCTACTCTGCCTAGCACGATAAGTAATTAACTCTCGCCATGGCAGACATGACCATTATCTTCGCTTACAGATAAGGTAACTGGAACTCAGATTAAGTGGCTTCGTAAAGACCCACAGCTACAATGCTGGTATCTGAACACGGATCCCTCAGACTCCGAGGTTTTCTCTCTTTCAGGCTATTCTGTATTGCTGTCCTTTTTCTCTGTTTACATGCATACAGTCTTTTTAGAAGAAACTCAAGAGGGCAAATTGGTAAAAATCTCTAAGCAGGCACAAAAGGTTATTTTTGTTGACTGGAAGTGGGGACCCTTGCCTGCCTCTGCCATTCTCCGGTTTTGCTAGGAAGTCTAGGAGGACAAGGGCCGAGTCTGGCTCATGTCACCAGCTCCTGTGAGGCCAAGCAGGTGAGGACTATATCACCCTTACCAATTAGCAACATTTCTGCATGAAGAGGTCACCTGTCACCCCGGATGTCCTCCCCCAGCCCCAAGGCCAAAACAGACTGACCTTGAAGGTAAAAATCATTTACATGATGGCTGCCAGTGACAGTTTGTGAGTCACAGCCACCCCAGGTCTGCTAGGCAGTAGAGACTTTCTTTTTCTTGTTTCTCTCCTCTCAGGTAAAGAGTGCAGAGAAGGAACAAGCAGATGGCACAGGGGCACAGCATTCTGTGACTACATAGCAATGCAAGTCATTTCCTTTCTCTGGCCTTAGTTTCCCCAACTGCAAAACAGAGTGGCTAGAAAGTCTTTGTGCTTCCCAAACCTCCCACATCAATGCAACTTCTTGATTTTGGGTATAGCCCCTGTGCCATCTGTACCATATGTACGTGGTGGTCTTCTTTAAATTGGCTCACTTTTTAAAAAAATTATAAAGGAAACTTACATTTCTACTATGAGTGCAAAATCAGTATCACTCTCAACAGGAGAAAGTAAGAGTAAAAATAAATGCAATATAAATAAAGTTACTAATTCTAGATAGACATGGTAGCCTACTGAAGATGTTCAATGAGGCGTCTCTCTCTCTCTTTCTGCTATACTTTAAAATTTGAAAATTTTCTTCTGCATCATCTTGAATCTCACTATGATATATAATTACAATAAAAGTATAAAAATACTAATGCATAAATATTTATTGATGTGAAAAACTGAAAATTATAAAGAACTGTGAAATATAGTCAAAATTTTGTTTGTTTGTTATTTTGGTACTGGGGTTTGAACCCAGGGGCATTCTACCTCTGAGCTACATCCCCAGCCCTTTTTATTTTTTATTTTGAAACAGAGCCTCACTAAGTTGCTGAGGCTGGTCTTGAACCTGTGATCCTCCTGTTTAGCCTCCCAAGTACTGGGATTATAGGCATGTACCACCATGTTGTTGGTTGGTGTTAGTTAATGGTGAGTTTTGGGGGCATCTGACACTGACCTCCTCTCAGGTACCATGTGGTATGTATCCTATGCTTGGGAAATATTCAGTGGCATGATGGTGAAAAGGCTTTCAAACAAATAAATAAACAAACAAACACATTTGGTAGTATTTGCTAATTTCCATGGTGCAGAGACTCCCAATGTAGTTAGTTTCTGGCCACCAGTGTGACATCATGGATGTGGAGATAGGAAGCCAAGTGGAGCCCTGGCTCTCAGGAGCAGGTAGAAACTGGGCCTACTCCAGCACATCACTGCCAGCACTAGACCTGGAAATTTCTAGAGTCCCTTCTACTGTATGTGCTCTAGATAGTAACTTCCAGAAAGGACAGTTCTTATTTTTTTTTTTTTTTTAATTTCTACCTCAATAACTTCTGGTTTAGTCATTTATATATATCCATCCTTTGAAATATGGTGGTTGATTATCTGATTCTAATATTCACTACTTAGTGATATAACTACATTAACAACCACGATGATACTATCTAACAAGTATTGAAGGCTTACTCCATTCCATGTATATAGTCTCTTCTCTTTTAATTCTAACTACAACACAGAATGTATATCTCATTGTGATTCCCATTTTATGGATCACTACATGAGCAATAGAGGTTAACTAATCTCATCAAGATTATACTTTAGAAAGGGGCAGAACTGGAAAACAAGGAAGGGGCGTGCTGGCATTAATCTGATTCAACCCAAAACACGCCTGGAGAACGGGATATTCAATTCCAGTTATGCAAATATATGCAATATATTTTTTGGTGTTGGAGATCAAACCCAGGGCCCCATGCATGCTGGGCAAGTGTTCTGCTACTAAGCTACATTCCCAGCTCTAGTTAATACTTTGATTAATAAACAGTATTCTAGAGACTATATATGAGTGAAAAAATCTTAAAGAATTAAAATAGGACATAAAATTTAAAAAAATACACTAAACATAATGGAAGATATCTTTGTAATTACTTCAGTTGATCTTGTTATGGAGAGTATGGTTTTTATAAGAAAAAGGACTGGTATGTCAAGGTTAAACAGTTGAGAAAATACTCTATTAAAAGCACAGGGGGAAGGGAACTTCTGGGAAGATGGTGTCTGAGTGAAACACCTCTCCTCAGGTGCTGTGAGCTCGAATCAAATCTGCCATAAAAGCAGCTTCTTGACAGAAGAAAAAAAAGCTACAAAAAAGTGAACAAATCTATGAAAACTGAAGTACAGTTGAACAGAACCCAGAAAGCTAACTAGGGAGAGCAAAGAGGCCCATCTGCAGCGGCCACCATTGAACCAGCTGCCTAGAGTCTACTAACACCGAGATCTTTAAGGACCTTGGCATTCCCATTGACCAGAAGTGGAGTAAGCGACTCCAGAACTTCACATCCTAACCAGGTGGCATATCCCCGCACCTTCAACAGTGACCAGAACGCATGGTATGACCAGCATAAGCCCACACTTGGCCACCCCAGCTCACCTATCCCTCCAGAGCTGGAGCAGCGATCAACTGCACTGCAGAGCTTAAATCAAAACTGCTGCAAAAGCAGCTTCTTGATGGAAGGAAAGAAAAGAAAAACAGCAGAAAAGTGAACAAAGCAACAAAAGCAGCTGATCAGAACCCAGAAAGCAGACCAGGGAGAACAAAGGAGCTGGTGTGTGCGGCAGTGGCAGCTGCCATTTTGCCAGCTGCCCACAGCAGCAGAGATCTACCCGAAAGATCTGCAGATGACAAATCAGGTCTGTTCTTACAACCTTGCAGGGTTTTAAAAATTTTGTTCCTTGTTGTTGTTTGTTTTTTGTTTTGTTTTTACTCTGTTTTCATTTTGCATTGCTTTGATTTATCAATGTTTGTTTGGAGGATTGGTTGTTTTGTTAGCTTTTGCTAGACCCTAGAAACCAACACCTGAAACCCACCAAAAGCACCAAAAGAGTGGGCAGAAGAAGTACCAGAGTAATTGCAACTCAGTACAAGATACCACTCACAGGGAGAAAATAAAAATAAGAAACCTATAAATTTAGAGAAAGCTTGCAAGAGCAGCAAAGATATAAATTTAAGAACAGGAAAACCATGGGAAGGAAAAATAGCAAAGAAACAATGAATCAACACAACCCCACAATAACAGAACTCAACAACACTAAATGGCAGAGATTACCAGAAGAACAATTCAGATCTTTAATAGTAGAAATGATACAAAAATTCCAGAAAGAATGCAGAGAGAGCTGGAAAGAAATAAAGGAAAAAATAAACAAAGAATCTGACACTCTGAGCAGGAATCATAGACAAGCCTTGAGGGAAGTGAAGGATGTGAAAGATGCAATAATTGAAGTGAAGGCATCAATACTAACTATAAACAGTAGATTAGACCACATGGAAAATAGAATATCACTCTTAGAACATGACCATTCCAAAAATGAATCCATTGTACATAATCTAGAAAAAAAAATTCAACAGTATGAATTGGACATCAATGAGATCTGGGCCAACTTTAAAAGAGCTAACCTAAGAAAAATAGGCATAGAAGAGGGATTAGAAGTTGAAACTACTGGAATAAACAACCTTTTCAAAGAAGTAATATCAGAGAATTTTCCAAACATAGAAAGAGAAGTTGACACACAGGTACAGGAAACATATAGAACCCCCTTTAGACAGGACCAAAGAAGAGGTTCACCACACCACATGATAATCAAGCTGACTAATGTAGAGGCTAAGGAAAGAATTCTAAAGGCAACAAAAGTAAAAGGCTAAGTGACATTCAGAGACAAACCAATTGGAATCACTCCACACCTCCCAAATCAAGTCATGAAAGCCAGGAGGGACTGGAGTAACATATTCCAAACTTTGAAAGAAAATAACTTGCAGCCAAGATTCTCCTACCCAGCAAAACTCTCTCTCAAAATTGAAGGGGATATAAAAACCTTCCATAACAAACAGAAACTGAAAGCATTTATGTCTTCCAAACCAGCACTAGAGAAAATACTACAAAGAGGAACTAACAAGTAAATGTCAGAACCAGAGAAACAATAATTTCCAAGAAGTAGACAACTAAGCAAAAAAGAACAAACACTACTGCAAATAGAAGTCAAAACTCAAAATGTTAGGAATTAAAAATCATCTCTCAATAATCACACTGAATATAAACGGTCTCAACTCCCCAATAAAAAGGCACAAGGTGGCAGCAACAGAACTCGAAGACAAGCAGGAGTAGCAACTAAGATATCAGATAAATTAGATTTCAAGCCTAAGCTTATCAAAAGAGACAAAGAAGGTAATTTTTTACTAGTAAAAGGAACAATCCAGCAAGAGGAAATAACAATTATCAACATCTATGCCCCAAACTTAGGTGCAGCCACTTTCATAAAACAAACTCTGCATGATATAAAGTCATACATAGATCCCAATACACTAATACTAGGAGATTTCAATACTCCTCTCACATCACTAGACCGATCTTCTAAATAAAAGGTCAGTAAAGATGCTTCAGGCCTAAAGAATACTATAAACCAAATGGACCTGTTAGACACATACAGAATATTTCACCCAACTACAGCTGAATTCACATTTTTCTCAGCAGCCCATGGAATCTTCTCCAAAACAGACCATATTCTGGGCCACAAAGAGAGCACTGGCAAATTCAAAAAAATGTAGCATAATTCCCTGCATCTTTTCAGACCACAATGGAGTGAAACTAGAAATCAACTCTAAGAAGACCCAGAGTAACCATGTAAACACATGGAGACTGAATACCACACTGCTGAACGAGAAATGGGTCATAGAAGTAAGGGGAGAAATTAAAAATTTCCTAGAAACCAATGAAAACAGAGACCCAACATATCAAAACCTCTGGGACACCTTGAAGGCAGTACTAAGAGGAAAATTTATAGCACTGAGTGCCCACATAAGAAGAATGGAAAATCACCAAACAAATAACCTAATGACACAGCTCAAAGCCCTTGAAAAACAAGAACAGTCTAAGCTCAAAGCCAGTAGAAGATAGGAAATTATGAAAATCAGAGCAGAAATTAATGAAATAGAGAATAAAAAATACAGAAAATCAACAAAACCAAAAGCTGGTTTCTTGAAAAAATAAACAAGATAGATAAGCCATTGGCCAACCTAACCAAAAGAAAGAGAGAATCAACCCAAATTACCAAAATAAGAGAGGAAAAAGGTGATATTACCACTGACAGTGTGGAAATACAAAGGATCGTCAGAAACTATTTTGAAAAAATATACTCCAATAAAATGGAAAATCTAGAAGAAATTGACAAATTTCTAGACACATATAACCTTCCTAACTTGAGTCAAGAAGATATAGATTAAACAGACCAATAACAATCAAAGAAATAGAAACAACAATAAAGAGTTTACCATCAAACAAAAGCCCAGGGCCAGATGGTTTTCCAAGTGAATTTTATAAAACATTTATAGAAGAGCTAATCCCAATACTCCTCAAACTATTCCGTGAAATTGAAAGAAACGGCACCCTCCCAAACACATTCTATGAAGCCAACATCACATTAATACCAAAGCCAAATAAAGACAGCTCAAGAAAAGAAAACTATAGGCCTATATCATTGATGAACTTAGATTCAAAACTGCTAAACAAAATACTAGCAATGCACATTCAAAATCACATCAAGAAAATTATACACCATGACCAAGTCGGGTTCATCCCAGGATGTAAGGCTGGTTCAACATACGAAAAACAATCCATATAATTCACCACATAAACAGAATCAAAGACAAAAATCACATGATAATCTCAATTGATGCTGAAAAAGCATTTGACAAGATCCAATACCCATTCATGCTAAAAGCACTGCAGAGAATCGGAATAGAAGTAACATACCTCAAAATCATAGAGACAATATACAATAGGCCCACATCCAACATCATATTAAATGGAGAAAAACTGTAAGAGTTCACACTGAAAACAGGAACAAGACAAGGATGTCCATTATCACCTCTTCTGTTCAACATAGTACTTGAGACTCTAGTCAGAGCAATAAGGCAAGAGAAGCAAATCAAAGGGGTAAAAATAGGGAAAGAAGAACTAAAACTATCCCTTTTTGCAGATGATACGATACTAAGATGACCCAACAAACTCAATCAAAAAACTTATAGAACTGATCAACAAATTCAGCAAAGTGTCTGGATACAAAATCAATCTTAAAAAATCAGAAGCTTTCCTGTATGCCAACCATAAAACCACTGAAAAAGAAATCCAGAAAACAATTCCACTCACAATAGTATCCCCCCAAAATAAAATACTTAGGGATAAACCTAACCAAAGAGGTAAAATACCTCTATAAGGAAAACTATAAAAAGCTGAAAAAAGAAATCGATGAAGACCTTAGAAGATGGAAAGATCTACCATGCTCTTGGATAGGCAGAATATATATCATCAGAACGGCCATCCTCCCCAAAATGATCTACCGATTCAATGCAATACCCATGAAATTACCAAGGTCACTCCTCAGAGACACAAAAAAATCAGTCCTTAAATTCATTTGGAACAACAAAAAGCCCAGGATAGCCAAAGTAGTTCTTAGCAACAAGAACCATGCAGGAGGTATCACAATACCTGACTTCAAACTCTTCTACAAAGCCACAGTAATAAAAACAGCATGGTATTGGCACAAAAACAGACACATAGACCAATGGAGCAGAATAGAAGATTCAGAAACATGCCCACGTGCTTACAGTCAACTGATTTTTGACAAAGGAGCCAAAAACATACACTGGAAAAAAAGATATCCTCTTTAACAAATGGTGTTGGCAAAACTGGTTAACCATATGCAGGAAAATGGAAACAAACCCCACTTTCTCACCCTGCACAAGAGTCAATTCAAGGTGGATCAAAGACCTGGAAATCAGGCCAGAGACCAGCTACTTGAAGAGGGCATAGGCCTAGCACTTCAACACATAGGCACAGGTAAAAACTTTCTCAACAAGATCCCAAAAGCACAAGCAACTCAAAGGAAGATCAATACACGGGATTGCATTAAACTGAAGAGGTTCTGTGCAGCAAAGGAAAGTATCAAGGACCTCAACAGAGAGCCTACAGAAAATTTTTGCCAGCTACTCTTCTGATAGAGGACTAATAACTAGGATATACAGAGAACTCAAGAAACTCACAGCTAAGAAAACAAATAACCCAATCAAAAAATGGGCAAAGGATCTAAATAGACACTTCACAAAAGAAGAAATACAAATGGCCAATAAATGTATGAGGAAATGTTCAACATCATTAGCAATCAGAGAGATGAAAATCAAAACTACCTTGAGATTTCACCTAACCCCAATAAGAATGGCAATCATCAAGAACACAAACAACATCCAATGCTGGCGAGGGTGTGGAGAAGTGGAAATCCTAATACATTGTTGGTGGGATTGCAGATTAGTGCAACCACTTTGGAAAACAGTATGGAGGATCCTCAGACGAATGGGAATGAACCTACCATATGACCCAGGAATAACACTTCTGGAAAGCAAACTATCAGACCAATGCATGCGTATCTATGTTCATAGCTGCACAATTTACAATTACCAAACTATGGAACCAGCCAAAATGTCCATGAACAGATGAATGGATTACAAAACTATGGGATATGTACACAATGGAATTTTACTTAGCTATAAAGAACAAAATCATGTTATTTGCAGGGAAATGGATGGAACTGGAAAACATTGTTAAGTGAGATTTTTTTTAAAAAGTCACAAAAAGTTAAAAATCGAATGCTCTCCCTAATATGTGGAGGCTAGGGAGAAAATGGGACATAAGAGGGACTCCGGAGGAAGAAGGAGAAACCTTAGGTGAGCAATGAACTTGACTTAAAGGAAGGTGATGGGGGAGGGGGAACACCTTAATGAGCATGATGTACTTTCAAGAACACATCAAAGTCAATCACTAAACTGAACTTGAGAAGGAGGGAGGAGGAGGGAATGGGGTGGGAATTGGGGAAGGGTTAAATGAGAAATGTGTACATGTATGCCTCTATCAGCTTGTACCTAACAAAGATGTATGATACAATGCACCAATTAAAAATAAATAAAAGAAAAAGCACAGGGGTCAGTTGGGTATGGTGGCACATGCCTGTAATCCCAGGTACTTGTGAGGATAAGACAGGAGAATGGCAGTTTCCAGGCCAGACTCAGCAAATTAGTGAGATACTGTTTCAAAAGAAAAAAAAAAAAAAAAAGGGATGGGGGTTTAGTTTGGAGATAGAATGTCCCTAGGTTCAATCCTTAGCACCAATTGAAAAAAAAAAGAGCATGAGGTCATTAAGCTGTCTCCTAGCTTTAGCAAGTTGATGATCAGGTTTAGGATGGCTACTTACAGAGCACGTACCATG
This sequence comes from Graphiurus murinus, assembly GCA_004027655.1. Lineage (NCBI taxonomy): Eukaryota > Metazoa > Chordata > Mammalia > Rodentia > Gliridae > Graphiurus > Graphiurus murinus. Next base: position 35,110 of record PVLC010001744.1, on the reverse strand, counting down.
TTCTGGGTGCCATACAAGGCCTGCGGCTCACTGAAAGTACAAGGGCTCTTACACCTTGTCTAAAGTACCAGCATTCTCACTCTCTAGATGAAGAAACCAAGGCTCAAAATGGTTAATACCCTGCCCATGTTTCTGTCAGTCTGGGCTTCCCTACTAGATCAACCAATCAATCTCTCTTTCTCTCCGTCTCTCTAACTTTTTGGTGATAAGCTTCCCCTGCATGTGGTTTCAGAGGTCAGGGCAGAATCTATAACTTTTAATTTCACAACAATTATTTCCTGTTTGAAGCTACGCACGTCTTTGTTAGGTATCCCTCTCAAAGCCCCCTCACCGCCTGAACGAAATACCGTGTCTATCTTATGTTTGCTTTGAATGATATTCCACCATCTACAAAAGAATATTAAGGGAAATGGTTAACATGGGCTGTTTATCTTTTTTTTTTTTCTTCTGTGAAGCTTCTGCAGGGTTGCCTTGGACAGCAGGTATGTTAATTGTCGGATGCATTTTCAAGGCGGCAACTGGAAATGAGGATGTCCTACTAGGCGATAAAATGATCTGTCACGGACCCCAAAGTAAATGTCAAATTCTAAAACCTTGGGGAGGGGCTGATGATAGAGGTCAGTAGCAGACATGGCAGATTGGTGCTTTATAGCTCCATTAACTTTCTAAGGCATGGTGTTTTCGTTGTTCTATTGTGAACAAAATACATTAGAAGAAATAAATAGTGGCTCTTTAAACCACTTTCCAATGGTGGCTCACAGCCTGGCACTGTTGTGTGGGAAGCCGGTCTGTGACTTAACTTCTGTAGCTGAATCAATTTTGGTAATATCACTGTTTAAAGCTCTTAAATTCCATACCATGGGCAAGGTGCTTTATGATGGGCATGCGTAGCTTTTAACCCCATTCCTGATATTTCTTTTCCTCTGCTCTGGCCCTTTTCTGAGACACAAGGAATTTCCAGTTCCCAGAATGTCCTAGGCCTTCCCTTTCTCGTCTAGGTTGCCATTCCTTGAAATACTCTTAGTCTTCTTGTTTTCCAGGCAAAAATTGAACTTACCCTTTAGGTATCTGCTAAAATGGCATGTCCTTCAATGGCCTCCCAGATGGGGTTGGGTCCCTTTAGTTTACAATCCCAAAATCATCATGCTTGCAATTATGTGCTGAGAATGTGTCTCTCTCATGCAAATGTACAACGAGAGGGAGTGTCTCTCTTACTTAGTGCTAAGGCTCCAGTGTCCAGCATGCAATGGGCACTCGGTAAATATGCCTTGAACTTAGGACTAACACAAACCTATAGATTCTGTAGGAGGCAAAAGGAAGTGGGGCATGTGAGACTCCATTACTTTGGTGTTATTGCAAAACTGGCCGCCTGGTCTATAAATTATTTATAAAATTATTTTGATGGTAAGATGTGAAAAATATATCAGTGGATGATCCTAGAAGAGTCACCAACTGTCTTCATTCATGGGTTTCTGTGTATCAGTGGAGAATACATTCTGGCCATATTAAAGAAGTAAAGGAGTACATTTAGGGTGAAGTCTTAGCTGTGTGATTTTGGATGCATTACTCAACATCTCTCATCTGTAACACGGGGACAATAACTGAACCTATTGCACAGAGTGACTGTGAAGACAAAGAGAAAAAAAAATGCATGGAAATCACATCGTATGATGTTCAGTACATGTCAGCCACTTCCACCAGGGTTGGTACTTGTGTCAGAGACAGGGAAAGGCACTTCCATGTTGAAATGTACCAGTCGGCCGGCAGGAATAACCTGAGCTTAGCTGCAGATATTTTGATGATGTTACTTCTGGACTGACCCTCTCTGTCTGCATCCCCATCACCAGCTCACACTGTAAAAAAGCCATCTCTCCTATTCTGGGCATCCCTTGAAGTCAAAGAAAAATTAAATGCCATCTGAGAAAACACTCACGAACTCTTCTGAATGCTCACTGCACTCTAAAGTCCAAACTGCTTCCTGACCAACCTGCCCTGTGGACAGAGGCCAGTTCCTTAGACCTAGTGCTGATTCTGACCCGGGTGACGGTCTCTTTGGAAGGTGGAACCTCATGAGCTCTGCACAAAAGCAGTGGCCACTGGTTTACACCAATACTAGCCTCTGCTACCTATTCTAGTGGGTAAAAACAGGTTTGCTTGGTTTACTTCCTCAGCACCAAAATAAGTATAAAGCCAGCAAGAAGAAGAAGAAGAAAAAAAAAAAAAAAAAAAAAGAAGATAATTCAAGACCTAGATCGGACAGATATACAGTAGGCTTGGGCTCCTGGCAGCCCTAAAATGGGCTTTACTCTCCTTGTTCCTAGGGGCTTTCAGGTTATGTTGTGACCACCTCAAATGGATTTGTTTGGTGGGAGGGTCTTGGCTGAATTTGGGGGGACAGGCGTAGAGGATCATTGCTGTGGGGTGGTGGTAGGGCTCCTCCTACATCTTTATCCACCTGTGGGGGTCTCCGGAGTTTAGAGTTTAGTGGGATGCATATTCAGGTAGAGCTGGGGTCTTCACCTCTCTGAGGCACAGTTTCATCATTTGCCTGAAGAGCGCTGTTGGAATAGGATTGTTCTGAGGATTCCACAGGAAAAAATACATTTAAAGCACTTAGCTCCATGCCAGGCACTTAGCGTGCGCCTGAGGAGTGGAGCTGTATCCCTGGAGTTATTTTAGACTTCTGAATTCATCTAGTGTCACTTAACAGTGGAGGAAATTAAAAGTCAAGGGGTGGTCCCTTCCTGCAGGTCACACAGCTCCCTGGTGGGGGGCAGAGCTGAGTCCCTGTCCCAAATCTCCCTGTATGTCTTTCTTCTTGCCTCCACTCCCTCTCAGGACCCTTTTGGCTCAGCTGAGCCCTTCAAAACACCATGGTTCTTGGGCCTCTCTCTTGTCTAGTCTCCACCCCGCATGCCTACTCCATCTCTTAAAGCTTGTTCATATTCCCTGCAAAATATCCTGTGAAAATGCTCCCTCATGGCTGCTGAGACTGCTGTTCTTTCCAGAAGATTCCCCTCCCTCTTTATCCAAGGCTGGCTCCTAAAGTCTCCGCTCCTGGCTCCTCTGGGGAGGGATCCTGTGTCTCTCCTGGCTGACGTCACCCCCTCCCCACTTTGCCGTGCCTTTAGGTTATGTCCTGCGCAAGGCCTCCCTCCGTTAGATGGGTTTCTTTCCTTTCCTTATCTTTGTCTCCTTTATCAAATGTTAGCTCCAAAAGGGCAGAAAATGTCTTTTTGCTCATCGCTGTGTCCCTAGCACCTGGCACAAAGCCTGATACCTCGCTGCTTGGTAAATAAAGCCTGGCAAATAAGTAAGCAAGTGAATGAACGAATGAATCCCAGACCTGGCTTATTTGGTAACACCTGGATAGGACCAAAGAAAGCCTCATAATTCCCTGGAAGAGGGACACAGGCACCTGCTTGCCCCCTTCTTGGCTTCCTAAAAGAAAGGCGCCAGGCTACCCCAAAGATGGGGACATTCCAACCAGGCTCCCCACACAAAAGCACATCTTGCAGTTGGGGGGGAAATGGGCGATAGTTGCTAATGGCATCTTCCAACTGGGCTGATCTGTGGAAAGTTCGAGAGGCGCCTGCCTCCATCAATCCTAGGCTGCTACCGCTGCCGAGGCTGCAGAGGGGGGAGAGGAGGGTGCGCTTGGGCGCCTCTAGGCTGGCACGAGGAAGCCACATCTCCTCCTCCTCCCGCCTCCCCCAACTCCTCTCCAAGAGAGGAAGCAATGCAGATGGAGACGAGAAATAAATATTCCTGCCTGCTCCGTGCCACTGCAGACGTTTTCCAAAATGTCTGGCTTGGACCATGAAATCAAGCCCGCCCAGGAAAGGAGGCGCTCAGCAGGAGAAAGGGGGACAGGGTGGCATATTTGTCGGTACTCGTCAGCTTTCTGGGGGGCAGAGCACATGGCTCATACTTGGCAGCCCTGCCGAGGTGGGGATGTGGTAAGTGCACAGTAATCCTTGAAGAATGGCATCCGAAATAGAAGCGGAGTTAAGGGAATCCTGCCAAAGTGTCGGTGGGCACTGTCCTGCGCCCCTATCCAGGGTCCTAGGATGCAAAGCCAGTTGGTTTCAGACTCTAGTTCTACGATACCTGCCAGCCCTGTCCGGCGCTTTCCCTCCCGTGCCCTCCTGGGAAGTTAGTACAACGGGGCTGTAGGCACCCATCAAAGGCGCTCTGAAACTTGGGCAGGGCTCAGAATCCATGTGTGGAGATATTCCTCTCAGCACCGCGTGCCTTCTCTAATGCTGGATACTGGCAGGAGATGAGAACACGGGCTGCAAATGAGAAGTGGGTGCTCTGGGCCTCGGGGTGGCCAAGTGAGTGGGAGAAGTATCACTAAGAAGGGAAGTCACAGGCCCAGCAACAGGCACCCAAGTGTTCCGCACCGCGGAGCCTTTGCTAGGCACTTTTCGAGGCTGCGGAATGTCTCTGAAAGGGAGTTGTGAAGATGGGAACTTCAGCTTGGAAACCCCTGCGCAGGCCGTGCTGGGTCTCTGTGCCTAACCCTCCTGGGTCCCATGTTCTTGATCTGGCTGCCACTGGACCAGCTTCCAGCCCGCTTGGTAAGTCAGTCATTTGGGTGGGGCCCTTGGTGGATAGGAAGAGGGACCAGTAAAGGCCAGAGGGGCCAATAAAGACCCTTGGTTTTCAGGGGTTCGAACCCAGTGTGGCAAATACACATTCAAAACGAAGACTCCAAAAAAGCACTGTCTTTTGTGGGTGTCAGGGTGGTATTTTCCAGAAATGTTGCATTTACTTCCATCCCTTTTCACCATTTCCACAATGTCACTGAGGAATGAAACATTGTCTAATATTTCCCACTCATGTGCCCTGAATCCTTCTTGGTGAATCTCCCCCACTCATTTGCCCATCTGCCTTCTAGTGCCAAGCAATTGCCAGCTGGATCCCACTCTCCCTCTCCAGGAAGCTGCTCAGTGGTGGGGGAAAGCCGGCAGGACGCTTGGGTTCCTGTCCCCACCGTGCCCATTGCTGTGTGACCTCAGGTGAAGCACTGCTCTTCTCTGGGCGCTGGTTTGTTTCTCACAGGAGTAGGTTGGACAAGTTTCCTTTCAGCTATGGCACACAATAGGTGATTCTGGAGAGTGAAATTGGATGAAATTCCTACTGTCACTATTCCCGTCTATCTCACCTTCACCAACAAACTCCAGGGACTGAGGCTACCACACTTCTGGGATTGGGTTTAATCTACCTGGAAGGCCAGGGCTGTACATCAAGATAAACTGGGAACACAGATGTGTAGATGATACCTAGAAACGGTCGTAAAGGCCTTCTGTCAACATTGTCCTTATTCCCAGGAAGCTAAACGATGGGTTGGTAGGGTATATTTGAAAAGAAGTTGTGTGCATCAATATTTGAATCTCATTTTATTTATTTTGGTGGTGGTACTGGGGGGTTGAACTCACAGGCATTCTATTTCCAAGCTATACCCCCAGCCCTTTGTTTTTTACTTTTTTTTTAGGTACTTGGAATTGAGCCCAGGGGCATTCTACCTCCCAGCTACACCCCTAGTCCTAATTTTGATTCTTTATTTTGAAACAGGGCCTCACTAAGTGGCTGAGACTGGCCTCAAACCTGGATTCTCCAGTCTCAGTCTTCCAAGTACCGGGATTACAAGCGTGCGTCACCACGCTCGGCTACCCCCAGCCCTTTTTAATTTTATTTTTACTTTGAAACAAGGTCTTGTTAAGTTGCTAAGGCTGATCTTGAACCTGTGATCTTTCTGCCTCAGCCTCCCAAGTACTGGGATTACAGGTGTGTGCCACCATGCTTGGCAATATTTGCATATTATGATAATCATCCCAGTTACCTGTTACTAGCAACAGCTGCCAGTTACTGAGGTCTCTTATAAGCTAGGACTATGCTATGCTCTTTCATCTACTTTATTATCTCGTGATCTCATTGTGGAAGAAGTGACCCACTCCTCATTCCCTAACAGATAAGAAACCTGAGGCTCAGAGAGGGCGAGACACCTGTGCGCAGGATCGCATGGCTGGTTTCTATTGGTAACGGAATTTGAACTCAGTTCTGCTGGATTCCAGAGAGGATGGTAAGCTGCCCACCACTGTGTGTTGGCCTTATCTTGGTCTTCAGGACCCATCTGGGGGATTCTTCATACAGCAAGTCTGTTAAAGACCCACAGACAATGAGCCCTGAGATGACAGGTTTCCAATTACACCATCAAAAGAAAACATTGAAACATTGCAGAGCCCACAAGAATTCTGCTTTGGCAAGTGTCAGGGATACTCACAGCTCTGCTACCTGCCCAGCTCCCAGAAGGGCAAGAGAACTGGGTTCCAAAGCAGCCCTTTATAGTGACCCCTCTGGTGATCACTTATCTACAGGAAACAGGCTGGCTTTTCTACAAACCTTCACCTTTGCTCAATTCTGGCCTAGAGTCAGAGCTTCTCAATGCTTATAAAAACACCCCAAAGTTGTAAATGCAAGTGCTTCCCAATCCTGGGCAGGCAGAAGTGAGTGAAACCACCAGGAGGGGTCACAGCAGGCCAGCAAACACACCCAGTCTGCGGTGAGCACGAGCCTGGTTCCTGCAGGCTGTGGCTTGACACGTATGCAGCCCTACCCAGAAGCGCAGCCTCCTCGGGGAATTGCTAGGGTTTTACATGTGCACAACAAAGTCACTTATGACAAATACACGTGGCGCAGGAAGGACCACACAGAACCTACATGCAGCTCCATGTGACCTGCAGGCCTCTGAAGTGCAATTTCTAAAATTAATTTTTCCTCCTTTACAAGCTCACTAAGCGATTGGCCGAGGTGGCTAAGGTAGGCAGCAGCAGGCAACCCTTTGGGTGTCACATATAAAGGTGTGTGTGTTTGTGTACACACTCATACATACACTGTGTACTCACAAAACAGAAACGATGCTGCTCTCATGAGATGTCCTGCTCATTCTTGTAGTGGTAATTTTAGGTATTAACAATTGACTGCTATCAACACTCACACACACACACACACACACACCAAAGTGACCCCGTAGCAAACTAAAACCCCAAACTGGGAAAGTAAAAAGCTCTTTACTTACGGTAAATGACAGAAAAGAAGAAAACAAAGTCCCTTCATCATATCTGGATAATTTTGCCAGTACTCCTTCCAAGATAGTAATGAACTAGCAAAACAGCAAAAAAGAAAAAAATTATTACTTCAAACTATAACTGTTCACAACAAACAGCCACATTTCCCAGCCCCAGAGAGACTGGAACGGGCCCTGTGCTCATGTCTGCATTCTATTACTTGCTTCCCACCTTCGGAGAAAAGAAGAGGCTGCCTTTACACAGAAATATTTGACTTATCCGGCTTTCTCTTCATTATTATGTGATTGCAAATAGAGAGGGTTACAGAAGTGCAAAGTGACAAAATATTATTGAGTTGCATATAGCATGCGATAATATTAAATGCACTTTTCAAAAAATCCCAAACTGCGCAAAGCAATCTTTACGTTACATATTAGCACTACATTTAATCCAATCTATTTTTATTTGTATTTTATCAGTAATTTGGGGGAAACAGAAGTTTAGCACTGGCAAATATAAATGTCTTCCCATTCAGCATTACTTAGTTAAAATTCTATAATTCATGAGGGTGACTGAAATAGCTTTATCTGACTTTTATGTTTTATTATGACTCTCACTGCATGTAAAACTAGAAGAAAAAGGGGTTTTCATGATGGCAGAATTCCTTATTACTGCTTAACTTTCTGTATTTTAAAAAAATCTAACTTTGTCAGTGCTGAAAAACAAAACAAACATTTTCCGCATAACCCAGCGCAATGTTTGGGGACAAATTCTTATTAAGTTAACATATGCCACTTCATCAATTTATCTTCACACGGCTCCCCATCATCAGAAAACCATTCAGAGCTGCGGCTGGGTGATGTACAATCTTGTTTCCTGAGAAATGCAAGGACCCGGTTCAACTTTTTAACATGTCACATTTTAATGGAAACGCAGACATAATAAAGCATCGTTTGCAGAAAGCATTTCACCTGGCGCTGAAGGTTACCTTTGCAACCAAGAGTGTTATCATTTCCTTAACGGTTTCTTCAATTAGTTCATCTATTTTTGAGTGGTATTGATGCTGAAGAACACAGAAAAACAAATATTAGCATGTTGGAGGGAGCAAGAGCACCGCATCCTTCCTTAATGTATAATGCTACACAATTTATAAATAAAGCTTGGCTTGCAGACCTCGGTCACCTCCATAGTCCTAGAAGCATCCGTAAAATTCTAGCTCCAGGTTTTTAATGGAGAGAGATCTGAAGCTCTTTACAAAAACAATGGCCAGGCTTATTGTTCCTTACCCAAGGCTTTGGATGCCTTTGATGTGTGTAGACATATACACACATTTAATGGCCTTAACAGTGTGTTGATCTGGATTTTACAAAGCAAGATAACACGATCACCTAAGAAAGGAGATGAAAGCAATATTTGGGAAACTCTGGGGGCATGTGGCTCATGTAGATGGATTCTTCCAAAGCAAACTCAACGGAGACACTAAGTGATTTTGCAAAAAAAAAAAAAAAAAAAAAAAAAAGGATTGTGAAACCTTCAGGCACTCTGGATTCATGCATCAGACCTGCTCAATTTCATCTACAGATGTATGTGACCTCAGTGTCAAAGCAAAGTGTCTGAGCTTGGTGTCTCAGGCTCATTTTCTCTGTTCATGGATAAGCAGACCAGGCTCAGAGCCTCTACTGAGACAGCAGCTAAGTTTTTTCAATTTTTGTATCTGTGGCTGTCGATTAAATTTAAATAGGAATGTGAAAACAAACCCCCACGCAAACAAAAATCTGCTGTAAATGCCAGGGAGAAAGGAAAAGTGATTTCAACACAAAATATTATATGCCAGCTCCTTGACATTTATTAGTACATTTTAGTACCCATTTGAATTATTCTGTATTTCCTTAACAAAAAAAAACAACAATGAGAAACATTGTTATTTGGAAAGGAAAATGTACTTACCCACTCTTTAGCAAACTTTCAGAAGGATGATTAATTAGGAACAGAAAAAAAGGAACGGTGCAAATAAAAATTAGGACAGAAAGACACATGAGAAAATAATAAAATAAACAAACCATCCAAAAAGCTATGAAAGCATATAGGCATAAGTGAAAGGAAATGTGGTTTAATATTCTGATAACTGGTGGTCAGAATCATTCAGAATGAGCAAAGAGATGTGACTTTCACTTGTAATTGGAAGACCTAGTACGAAGTTGAGAAGTCCTATCACCTACAAAAATCTAGCTCCACTTCCATATCAGTGAAAACCAAAGCAAAACTGTTAATAACTCTATGACCCAGGACCCAAAAGAGGGGCAAGCTAGTATAAAGTACTAATTTTGGAAAAGGACTGAGAAAATCCTGTAAGATTTTAAGTTACAGGTTTCCAAATAGCTGAAAGAAAGGATTTTCAATCTCTGTCCTCTCTCCTCTCTCCTTTTCTCTTTCTCTTTCTCTCTCTCTTGCTTGCTTGCTCGCGCACACACATGCTTAAGGGAATGGATATATTAAAATTCTGATTGATCATTATACAATATGTACATGTATCAAAATATCACTTTGTACTCCATAAATATGTGCTAGTCAATCAAGAGTAAAATAAAACTTAAGAAGCAAGATCCTCAGCTGGTCTGTTCTATTATTGTAATTTTAAAAACCAGCATCCAAGTCCTTTCCTGTTAGTCAGACTCCCAGACCCAGAGGTCTCTTCTGAAGACCTAGTGAGGTTCTCAATGTGAAAACATTCTGTCAATTGTAATAGCAACTCAAACATTATTATTTGTCCAAGTTCATCAAGTAGCCGATAAGCGTAGAGAAAGCAAGAGAGAATCTTATTTCTTAGTCATCCTCCTCCTCGTTTTAGTTGATTAGAGAAAAAAACAAAGCAAACAGCCCAAGTTGCACAATCCCGATGAATCAGAACTGATGTTGGCTATACTGCTAGATTTAAGAAAGGATTTACTTGTCCATGGCATAAACCTGAAGCTAAATGCAAAAAAGTATCTGCTGAATTCTGTGCTAGAAACACAAAGAAAGATGTCAGAGCAAAAGAATTCAGGCACATTGACAGGGCTCCAAATTCATTTTTAGGCCTTGAGATAAGATCCAGAATCACATCCTTACTTTCCCTCCTCATGTGTCTGCCTCACTCCACTAGGTTTTCTTTGGATTGCTATAAATGAGTCACATTTATTAAATTCATTATGGGATTAAGCTAAACCAGAAAACTTAGCTGTGTGCAAAATTATACAATATAAAATGTTAAACATGGGGGCTTCTCACCACTGAGAGGAGAAATATTCTCTTGAAAAACTTGGCTAAAGTGAATACAGACAAAAGAAAGAGTAAGAGCCTTGGTCAGAGTTGGTGATGTCATCCTTTCACCCAAGAGAAAGAGCTGGGGCAGCTTAGGCCCTTTCACACCCAGGCAGGTGGAGGCTTTGGAGGCTTTGGCTTACAGTATCACGGTAGTCAACGGGGTCTCTCCCACCTTTGATTTTTCCATGTGAAACTTGGCCCTTTGACTCTCCAGGGACTCCTGCTATCTCTCCCTTTTATTCTTTACAAACATTATGATCTCTACTCTTTTGCTACCATGAACATTTATTTTTTTTTCTGCATATAAATCATCTTGATAGGATTAGTTTGCCTCTTACTACCAGGGGAAACTTGAACATGGCAATCACTGTGGGCCTATTTTCTCATCTCTACAGTAGAGGTGCAATTATCACTGCTGCAGATATAAAAGCCAGATTGACCTAACCAAGTAATCTAACAATACACAAAAATATGGTTTTGAAATGCTACGTGGCAGTATCACTACTCCAGTATTACCACTACTAATTACTCAGCATGGTGGTTACCTAGGTATACATATACCTGTCCCTAAACTCACCTAAAATCTAGATACTTTGTTGTAGGTAAATTATGCCTTAACTAAAATAAAACCCGTGTTGGAGAAGATAAGTTATTAATTATTCTGCTAATCTGTAGCAAAGGGGGTAAATTTTAACACAGCTCTTGTCCCTATTCAAATAATTACATAATACATAAATCCCTTTTACCAGATTGTCCGGATATAAAACATGTGTTTGACTGACCTGTTTTTCTGGAGCGATATTGAACACCCTGCCTTCACTCTCCTCTTCCTGGGGGCATATATTGTTCTATGCAGACGTGAAGCTCCACAAAAGGCTCTATATTCCATTGGGGTATCTTCTAGTTACCTCTTCCTCCTAGCTTATCTTCTCATAAAACCCCTGCAGTCTGATTGACTACCCAAGTCTATCTGTACCCTAGTATCGGTGCAAAGAAGAATCTTTCCCATTTTCCAGTTCTCTCTGCCGGTCTTCTTGGATTCACTTGACCTATACCCCTAAATTATGTCTGGGAACCCTAGATCATGGTGGTAGCTATGAAGGGAAGTACTCATTTTCGATGGATTGGGAAGTCTGGGGAGTTCACTTTTGCTTCCGATGGGCTAAGTGGCTGCGAATTCCCAATTGCTACGTGAAAAGCACTGCACTTGACTTCCTGTGCTGCACATTTTGCCTTGTCATGGAACAGATTGTGTGTATGTTGTCTTTCTGTTAAGACCATCTGACCTTGGAAACAAGATGAAAACACACTAGACCAAGTGAGAAACTATTTAATACACAATTTCCTCTCTATTGGTACTTCACAAATTTTAATGAAAAAATAAATATTTAAGATGGAAAAGTATGGCTAACAAATGTCTCAACAGCTGCCTTTATAGGAGACATTAGCTCAGTGATGAAATCCAGGAAGTGATCTTAAAATTGGAGATTACATCACCTTGCCAGCATCTAGCCTAAAACTGGTTGACGGAGGTAGAATTATGGTGGCGGCTAGAACTGGAAACTAGGCTTATAATATGGGCTTAATATCTGATACTCACAAGATGTAAACTACATTAAAAACATGGAACTTCCACTTATTCTTATCTCAATTTTAAGATGCTTCCAGTCATCCTTGGTCAATCCCATTTTAATATATCAGTTTTGCTTTGGAGATGAGTAGCCCCTTCTGGCAAGATGAGAAAAGTCAAGGAACCACTTCCATCAGAGGAGACATAACCGTATCAGGCTTCATCCTTACTATTCTAAGATACGTGGCATTCTAAGATCAGAAGGGGCCTCTTAGTGTACAAGCCTCACTCTTACCAGCTGGTCATGTAGGTGTCTCTGATTCAATTATATTAAGGAGAAATGTCATAGTAGGTCTTTCTAATATGGCTTGGGAAAACATATAACCTTAGTGTACTAATGGTAGATTAGAATACAGTATTGGATGGACACTTACTAAAGATATTTAGTAAGGGTTTGTATACTGTTTGTCTAGGGGTTTGTGTGTTATTTTGGAAAAAAACAAGAAATGTATACAAGCCTCATTTATTGTACTTATTTAAAAATGTTGAATTGTATGAGGAAAATACAAGTAATTCTTTCTATCTTATCAAATAAAACAATGCCCAGAAAGAAAGAAGCACCACTGTTACTATTTGAATGATTCTAAGATGACTTTTAAAATTTCACATCCAGAAGTTAGGTGATGTATCTTCACTTTTCATAACTTATGTACTTCCCAAGGGCTGTGTATAGCATGCCGTATCTTTCATTTGATAGATGGTAGCAGTAGGGCACAAGAGTAGATGACTTGCTCAAGGTCACAGTTTGGTAGCTAAGAAGAGTAAGATGAAGATTCATAGTAATATAATCAAATGATTACATAACCTGCTTTTCTGGAAAACCAAATTTCAAGGTGAAGCCAAGGTCATGCTACTTTAGGACAGAAGTGATTGGTGGTAAAGATGAGAGAGAAAGGGTCAATTATGATAAAAATAAACTTATTATTTCTCATCATAGATCTGCAACCAGGATCTGTGGTTTGGTCTAAAGAGATTCACAGGTCCCCTGAAATTATATAGAAACACTGTACAATTGCTTTCCCTGAGAAATGGCTCCATAATTTTCACTAGATTCTCAGTGGAATTTGAATAAACCCCCTGTTTCTACTATGCTCCATGAACCCCCAACTCAGAAGGGAACAGTTAAGATGAGAGTAGCTTGGCTTAATTGGAAGATTTGCTGAGCCATCTGGCCAGAAACGTGGGAGCTCCTTAAACATGGCTATAGTTAAGTCAACCTGGGGCGGGACGATCAAGCCATTGAAGGGAAGGGAGGCCTGTTTATGTACCTACTCTTCCTTCCCTGGAATGGTGTCCTCCTTATGAAATTCAGTTAAAATGTCTAGTTCAAGAAGCTCTGAGGAGAAATAAATATATTGGACTTCATCAAACTTGAAGAAAACCCTACCTTTTTTTTTGAAGGATACTATCAAGAAAGTGAAAAAAAAAAAAAAAAAAGACAATCCACAGAATGGGAGAAAATAGTTGTAAACCATGTATACAATAGTGTATATCCAGAATATTTAGAGAACTATTTTAACTCCACAATAAAAATACAGACAACCCAGTTTAGAAACTGGGAAAAGAATTTGAATAGACATTTCTTCAAATAAAATATACAAATAGCAACAAGCATGTGGACGAAACTGCAAATATAACAGTAAACAAGAATGAGAGGTAGTGCTTGACACACACTACCATGGCTATTAAGAAACAGATGATAAATATTGGAGAAGATGTGGAGACATTGGATTTCTCATACTTTTTTTTTTTTTTTTTCCGGTACTGGGGATTGAACTCAGGGGCATTCTACCTCTGAGCTACACCTCCAGCCCTATTTTTTTTATTCTTTATTTTGAAACCGGGTCTCACTAAGTTGTGGAGTGCCTCACTGAGTAGCTGAGGCTGGCCGCGAACCCGGATCCTCCGGTCTCAGCCTCCCGAATGCTGGGATTACAAGCGTGCGCCACCACGCCCGGCTTCTCATACTTTTTGTGTGTGTGTGTGTGAGAATTTAAATGGTGCAGCCACTTTGGAAAACAATTTGGCAGTTGCTCAAAAAGTTAAATATAGATTGACCATGTGACCTGGTAATTCTCTATCTAGGTATGTACCCAAAAGAGCTGAAAACAAAGTTCACGTGAAAACTTGCACATGAATCTTCACAGCAAAATTATTTGTAGTAGATAAAGTAGGAATAACTCAAATGTCCATCAACTGATACATAGAATGGTTTATCGATACAAGGGAGCATTACTCAGCCATGAACAGAAAGGACCAATACATGCTATGATATGGATAAATCTCAAAATCATTATGCTATGTGAAAGAAGCCAGGCACACAAAGCCACATATTGTATGATTCAATTTATATGAAATGGAAAATCCTTAGATATAGGCAAATCTACATAAAGTAGACTGGTGATTACCTAGGTCTGGGGAAGGAGAAGATAAATTGATGATTAACAGGTGCTTGGCTTCCTTCTAGAATGATGAAAATGTTTCAGAATTGATTGTCGTGATGGCTGCCTCACTTTGTGTGAATGCTATTGAATTATATACTTTAAAATGGCAAATATTATGGGGATCTGAATTATATCTCAACTAAATAAAAAGCAGCAGCAACAGCTCCAATGGGAGAAAAATTTAGGAGGAATAGCATTCTAGGAAGTATAAACTCAGAGGGATCTTGAGTGAATGTTAGAGATTTCCCAAAACAGGGTTTTGAAGGAGGACTCCATGAAGCCTATTGTTCGTGTCCACAGAGCAGCTTGGGGTGGGTGGGTGGCGGGCAGGAGAGGCACAGAGCTGGAGAGGAGCTCACCAGCTCATTCTCTAGGTGCCCCTGCCCTCTCCACCTCCCCTTCTCATCATCCAGAGTGGCTCTATTTTTGGATTCATATGCTTCTGCTCTATTAGGTTTGAAGAACCATTTCTGTAGCCCAAACAGACTGGATAAAACTATCATTTTACTGCTAAGGAAACTGAGGCCCAAGGAAGCAGACCAACTTGGCCAACTCCAGTTTGCAGAAAAATCCAGGTGTCTGGACACGCGACACAGGTGTTCCCCGCCCCCCCTCCCCGGGGCTATTCTAAGCCTTCTCTTTAGTTGATTGTTATACATTGAGTCCCAAGACTACTGGTTCTCAAAGTGTGGTCTCTGGAAGAGCCAGCAGCAGCAGCAGCAGCAGCAGCAGCAGCAGCAGCAGCAGCAGCAGCAGCAGGGAACTTAGCAGAAATGTGAATCCTTACATTACACCCCAGATCTACCAGAAAGTCCTGGGTGGGACCCAGCCATCTGAGTCTTAAGGAGCCCTCTGGTTGAGTGTGGTGCACAGTGGAATTTGAGAACCACTGCTCCAGGTCATTCACATGCAGCAAAGAGGAGCTGGGGAACAGAACTAAAGGTACCTGCCTTTTAAAAATACACACATATATATATATATATATGTATGTATATGTATATATACATATATATGTGTGTGTGTATATATATATGTATATATATATATTTATTGATGCATTGTAATTATGCATCATAGTGAGGTCCAAAGTGATACAAACATACATGCACACAGGGGTGGTGTGTTTCCCTCTGCAGCACACTCTGCTTCCTTCCCTCTCCTCTTTCCCCATACGTGTTAGTGAGATTAGCAGTGATATCTTTATATGTGGACATAATATTATTTGAACTGTTTCCTTCCTCAATGTTCACACCTCAGTCTCCCAATCCTCTTTCACTATTCTACAGGCCTCTCTCCTTCCCTTCTGATTCCTATTTTCTCCCTAGCCTCCATATATCAGAGAAAACATACAACTCTTGACTTTCTGAGACTGGCTGATCTCACTGAGCTCGATTTTCTCTAGTTCCATGCGTTTTCCTGCAAATGATATAATTCTGTTCTTTATGGCTAAATAAAACTCCATTGTGTATATATACCACATTTTTTATATATTCATCTCTTGATGGACAAACTTGGCTACTGTGAGTTGTGCTGCTACATGCATGTGTCACTATAGTGTTATGACATTAATTATTTTGGAAAGATACCGAGAAGTGGCATAGCTGGGTCACACAGTGGTTCCATTCCCATTCTTCTGAGGAACCTCATACTGATCTCCATAGTGGTTTCTATACTAATCCTACCAACAGTGTATAAGAGTTCCATTTCCCCACATCCTCACCAGAATTTATTATTGTTTATATTTTTGGTGAAATCATTCTAACTGAAGCGAGATGGGATCAAAGTGTAGTGTTATTTATTGGTATTGGGTATTGAATTTTGAGGCATTCTACCTCTATCTTTGAGCTATACTCCCAGCCCTATTTTATTTTCTTTGGAAACAGGGTCTTGCTAAGTTGCTGAGGCTATTCTCAAACCTGCAATTCTCCTGTCTCAGCCACCCAAGTACTGGGATTACAAGCGTGGGCCACCACGTCCGGTTCTCAGTGTAGTTTTGACTTGCGTTTCCCTGCTTGCTAGTGATGTTGAACATTTTTTTTCATATACTTATTGGCCATTTGTATTTCTTCTTTTGAGAAGTGTCTATTTGGTTCAATTGCCCATATTTTATTAGGTTACCGGCAGCAGCAGCAACAATGACAACAAAAACCCAAAGGCCCTCTGCCTCTGCCTCTAGTGCCTAAGACCTAGTCCCTGGGAAAGGCTCGACAGGAAAATTAGCCAGGAACAGGAGTTAGCAGGGGGCTGAGGAAGCACACTTGTGGGGGAAACAAGGTTGGAGAATATCTTGCCAGGAAGAGAATACCACCAACCCACATTTAAAAATGGAAGGTGCTGGGAGAGAAAATAAATAGCGAATAAGGAGCAAATATAATTTAGTAAAAATTCTGAGCATGGAAGGCTGGTATTGAAGGATCTGATTTAGGAACAATTTATGCCAATTGGCAACAACACAGAGTTGCCAGAAATGTTTCTGAATTAATTCTAAATTGGTATATGAATATCTAGCTGGCTTCAGGCCATCAGAGAAAAATGATCATGATAGTCTTTAATCAAGCCCAAGTTACTGTTTCCTTCTCTCTTGCATTTTAAATACCGCCTTGGAACTGGAAACTTAGCAGAGGACTAAACTTTTGGTCAGGGAAGATTCAGTCAATCCAATCTATAGAAAATTGAAAGCCTGCAATTTTGGGGACATTCAGAACTTGCTGGCTGGGTATTGGTAGGATGATCTAACATTATACATCCTGAAAGTTGCTTATTGCAAGAAAGAGCTCTCCTGCTGTCCAGATGTTCCAAGTGATAAAATGCACTTTGAATGTGAAAATGACTTGCATTCTGGCAAACACAGATCCGTCGGAGGTGCTGGCCTAATAAATAAGGTCATCAAACGTCATTTAGCTTAAAGAAACCTTCCGACCACCGAACCCTAGCCAAGAATCATTTCCAAGCGGCTGGCACACTCATCAGCACATGCCTTAGAAATTTGCTTGACAGATCCCCAACACTCGTCCATGGCTTCATCTACAAATGTTAAGAGTATATTTCTGAAACTAGCAGACTAAGGTTGATGGGAGGAATCTGCGAAGTTTTCTTCTACATGATCAATGGAGAGAAAGAGAGAGAGGGAAAAAAAAATCTGCATTTTTTTTTTTTTTTTTTTTTACCTCTTGGCCCATTTCCATGCTGCAAAGTTTTGTTGATTGAGCTTTGGCATCAACCATAACATTAAACATGGTGCAGATTGACTGAGGGACTCGAAAATCTGTTGATCGACTCGTTTTTTGCAGCTTAACTTCAAATGCAATCCTGGTTCTATTAAAACAAAGTAGGAAAAGACCAATTCAGCATTCAGATGGCAGCAGGTGGAGGAGACATTTTCTGAGAGGTCAGTGAAAAAGAAAATTAAAGGCTGTAATCAGTTTCAAGTGACAATGACTTCACATGTGTTCTCTTTCAATGACTTCCCCGTCTCGGGCAGGCCCATTCACAGAGACAGCCACACGCGCCCTTCCTTTCTCAGCAGCGCACGGAACACCTGTAGCTCAGCATACTTCTGTCTATAGTTTACGTGCTATGGAGAATCCTAATTGCGAAGAATGAATGAATTCACAAAACCCCGATTACAGCATCATAGCAGATGTAAGTTCTCTCATGTTGGCAACTGCCTACACCTTGACTTACTTCATTAAAAAAGCAAAATGCAAAAACGTAGTTTCTAATCTTCAAAATCTCATGGGAAAAAAATCTTAAATGATATTGTTTTTTTTTTTCTTTCTGGTTTTGAAAGAGATTGAGAGGAAAAAAGTCCAGCACATTTATTACATTGCTGTAAAGAATTAAGAGAAATCATTATTGATTGTTAAAGGGTCCAAAAAAGGAAACATCAAGCTGCTAAAAATGGCTATCTTTAGGGAGTGAAATTAGAAGGTGTGGTATTGGGAAATTTCTACTATTTTTTTGGTTTGTTTTCAATGTCAATGTATTGCTTTTTTTCAATAAGAATATTTATTTTTGGAGCCAGATGTGGTGGTACACTCCTGTAATTGCAGTACTTGGGAGGCTGAGACAGGAAGATCACAGGTTCTGGGCTGGCCTCAGGAACTTAGTGAGACCCTCAATAACTTCATGAGACTCTGTTTTAAAATAAAAAATAAAAAAGGGCTGGGGGTATAGCTTAGAGGGAAAATGCCCCTGAGTTCAGTCCCCAGTACCAAAATAAAATAAAACAAGAATATATTATCTTTATAATTAAAACATATTTAATATGCAACTAATTACATATGCTAACATATAAAGTATGCATAATATACAACTCAAGAATTGTGTCATGGTGGAATCTACTATGTCTTTTTTTTTTTTTTTTTTTGTGGTACTGGGGATTGAACCCTGGGGCATTCTACCTCCGAGCCACACCCCCAGCCCTATTTTTTATTCTTTATTTTGAAACAGGGTCTCACTAAGTTGCAAAGTTCCTCACTAGGTAGCTGAGGCTGGCCACCTTTATTTATTTATTTATTTTTAACTAGGGATTGAACCCAGTGTCATTCTACCTCCGGGCTACACCCCTTGCCTTATTTATTTATTTATTTATTTATTTATTTATTTATTTATTTATGACACTGGGGATTGAACTCAGGGGCATTCTACCTCCAAGCTACACCCCCAGCACTATTTTTTAATTCTTTATTTTGAAACCTAGTCTCACTAAGTTGCGGAGTGCCTCACTAGGTAGCTAAGGCTGGCCGAGAACCCGGATCCTCCGGTCTCAGCCTCCCAAATGCTGGGATTACAAGCGTGCCCCACCACGCCTGGCTTTATTTATTTATTTCATTTATTTATTATTTTGAAACAAGGTCTCACTAAGTTGTGGAAGGCCTCACTAAGTTGCTGAGGTTGGCTACGAACCTGTGATACTCCTGTCTCAGCCTCCCAAGTACTAGGATTACAAGTGCCACTACATAATTCTGACACCAGTCAAATAATGATGCCAGCAATCTGCTAACCACTCATAGGAAAAACCTAGCCCAACGTGGGCTGTTGGTATTATAGGTATGAGATCTAATCCTTAATATCAGCAATGTAAAGAGGCCCAGCTATATTTTAAAAGGTTTCAGAGAATTGGGTCACATTAGTATGTGTCCTTAAAGAAAAGCACCTGGGCCGGGTGTGGTGGTGCATGCTTGTAATCCCAGCATTCGGGAGGCTGAGACCGGAGGATCCGGGTTCACGGCCAGCCTCAGCTACCTAGTGAGGCACTCCGCAACTTAGTGAGACTCGGTTTCAAAATAAATAATAAAAAATAGGGCTGGGGGTATAGCTCAGAGGTAGAACGCCCCTGAGTTCAATCCCCAGTACCGCAAAAAAAAAAAGAAAAAAAAAAAAGAAAAAAATAAAAGCACCTGGCTAGTAATTGGCTTTATTAAAACCCTTTCATCAAATGCATCATTTTAGCATTGTACAGTGTCAGGTTCCGGACACAGCTCATACAGCCCCAGGAAAGCATTGCTTTCTTTAAAAGGAGTTCATAGCAGTTTCCTATCAGTGCATAGGAGGACCACACAGCTAGTTAGCTCAGGAAAGGATGCCAGCTTGCTAACATACCCTGGGTGCATGCGGGAAAGCCAAGTATAATTTCTAAGGTTGGAAACCCAGTTCTTAAGGAAAAAAAAAAAAACACTTAAGAAAATCCAAACCCTCAAAACACCCCTATAGATTATATGATCATGTTAAAGATAAATGTATCTTGGCTTCTAAAGACTCAGTGCACTGAAGTAGCTTTCTAATCATGATGATCATTTTAAGCTCTGCTGAAAATACATCATCTTCTAGCTCTGTGAAAAGGAGGCCTGGTGGGGCTGAGTTGGACAGGCCCCTGTGCTGATCTTCCGAGGCTTGCGTGCCAGTTCCGGCCCAATTTGAGAAATGGAAATGCTAACTCGTTCCCTTCCGATGAAGTAACCGTCTTCTGTTTTCACAGGAGAACTGTGCATAGTCTTTGGAGTACAGGGCTGTGAGAAGAGGGATCGGACTGTAAAACTAACATGTCGGTAGGGCTCTAGGAGACCCCAAACCAGGCGTGCAGGGTTCACTTAGCAGGGCTGACCCTCCTCCAGGGCACAGCCAGGGTGCCTGGTTGTGTGTTCAGCAGGCACCTGCCAGAAACTAGACTGGAGGTTCTGTAAATGTCCATCGGATGGATGAATTAAATTTCTTGGAAACTTAGACATAAAGAGTGCCTTACTGACTTTTTGGCATTGTGTGTTTAACTTCTATGAAACGATGTTCTTATTACACTGTCCTAGAGCAAGGTGGTTTAACTCTGTCCCCAGAAGAAAAACAGTGGTTCTAGGTTCCTCTGATGTAGATTTTACGTACTGAAAGATCTAAGAAGCTGGGCATGGTGGTGTACACCTATAATACCAGTAGTTGGGAGGCTGAGACAGGAGGATTGCAGGTTTGAGAACAGCCTCAGCAAGTAGTGAGACTCTCATCAACCTAGTGAGACCCAATTTCAAAATAAAAATAAGGGGCTAGGGGCTTATGTTGGAGGTAGAATGCCCCTGGGTTCAATTCCCAGTATTATACACACACACACACACACACACACACGCACACACACACACACACACACACACACACACACAATCTCAGAAGCTGATGTGGTGTTACATGCCTATAATCCTACTACTGGGGAGGCTGAGAAAGGAGGACTACAGATTTGAGGCCAGCCTGAGCAACTTAGCGAGGCCCTCAGCAATTTAGTAAAACCCTGTAAATAACATAAAATAAGGCTGGCAGCATAGCTCAAAACAAACAAAAAACATCTAAGAGCAGCCAGATGTGGTGGTGCCTGCCTGTAATCTAATCCCAGTACTTGGGAGGCTGAGATAGGAGGATAGTAGGTTCAAGACCAGCTTCAGCAACCTAGTGAGACCCTATTTCAAAACAAATGAAGAAATTAAAAAAAAAAAAAAAAAGACTAGGGGTGTGGCCTGGAGTTTGAATGCCTCTGGGTTCAAGCCTCTAAGAGTTTCTCCAAATCCTTTTCTGAAGCTGAAGTTCAAGGGATGATATTTCTACTCACGTTTGCTCTTGATTGGTTTTGTGCTGTGTCTAGGGCTTTAATTAAAAGGACCATTAGGAGTCAGTTGCACCCATACAAACCTGTAATCCCAGTACTTGGGAGGGTGAGACAGGAGGATCTGGGTTCGAGGCCAGCCTCAGCTACTTAGTGAGGCCCTCCGCAACTTAGTGAGACCCTATTTCAAAATAAAGAATAAAAATAGGATTGGGGGTGTAGCTCAGAGGTAGAATGCCCCTGAGTTCAATCCCCAGTACTACAAAAAATAAAAAATAGAAAAATAAATAAAAGGACCATTAGGTGTACCCATGCAAACTTGTAATCTCAGTACTTGGGAGGCTGAGACAAGAGGATCGCAGGTTCAAGGCTAGCCATAGCAACTTAGTAAGACCCTGTGCCCAAATAAAAAGTAAAAAGAGATAAGGGTATAATTCAGAGGTAGAATGGCATGAGTTCAATCCCCAGTACCGGAAGAGGAGAAGGAGGAGGAGGAGGCGGAGGAGGAGGAGGAAGAGGAGGAGGAGGGAAAAATAAGTTTAAAAAGAAACAGAAAGGGACATTAGGGAATTCAAGAGTCCAGGGCCAGCCATACACATGCAGAGGACCAACTTCTACCAGTAAAAAGTTCATAAGTACTGTATGCTGAGCATGCTGGGTGCTGGAAGCTTGAGGGGCACTGGGTGAACCACCCTCTTTTGATGTCTGAACCATGAAGATGATTACACTGTGGTAAGGGGTAAAAACCCATCTTATTGAAGCAGGACGTGGTGACGCACATCTGTAATCCTAGTACTTGGGAGGCTGTGTCAGGAGGATTGCAGGTTTACAACCAGACTCAGCTACTTAGTGAGGTTCTCCACAACTTAGTGAGTCCCTGTTTCCAAGTAAAATTTAAAAAATAGGACCAGGGGTATAGCTTGGGGGTAGAATGCCCCCTAGGTTAAATCCAAAGTACTGCAAAAAAGAAGCAAAAAAAGTATTGAAAAAGTATTGGTGAAGCCGGTGTGGTAGAGCATGCCTATAATCCCAGTACTTAGGAGGCTGAGAGAGGAGGATTGCAGGTTTGCAGCCAGCCTCAACAACTCAGTGAGGTCCTCTACAACTTAGACCCTTTTCAAAATAAAAAATAGGGCTGGGGTGCAGCTCAGAGGTAGAATACCCATGGGCTCAATTCTTACCACCACCACCACAAAAAATAAAAGTATTGGTGGCCATCAGAAAAACACTGCCTTTCCTAAAACAAATATAGATTATGTAGGAGATGGTGAAAATCAGAACCCTCAGGATACACTTTCAATGTTGAGTTTAGAAACAGGCCTGTCCTTGGTTCTAAGAGTGAGAAGAAAAGAAAAAAACCCAGTATCAGGATCACCAGGACTTTGGTCTTCTAGAATGAGCAGCAAACACCTGCCCAGATTCTCCACAGCACAAAGTTCTTTCCCTAACCCCTGACAAGATACTGTTCACCTACCTGAGGTCCCACTGTTCTTTTGCCTTTTCTGGTTTCAGTTTCTATGCTATTACTTTTCTTTTCCCAAGGCATAAAATGCTGAATTCCAAGCACTTCCAAGCAAACCCAGCCCCCATCACCTACAACCACTCCATCAAACCACACAACATCTGGAGATTTTTTTTTTTTGAATGAGGAAAAATAAAGGCACAGTTATGAACTGGAAAAGAAACTTGGACCTGTGCCTGGAGGTAGACAGAGGATGAAGGCAAATCAGTGGAATTCATGTCTGTATTTGATACTCAGTCCCAGATTCTCCACCAGGGGAAGGAGGTAGTCTTCGGTTCTACATTCGATGCCAAGAAGTTGGCACTGGGCATGGCATATGGGAGGAGCTCAAGCAGCTTTTGTTGGATGCATGCATCCTGACCTCTTTCTTCCCTTCACCTTCTCAGCACACACTGCTTGGGAACTTCAAGAGCAGTAGCCCAAGTCTGACAAGCCACAGTGACAAACGGGCCATTTGCAGGAAAGCAAAGTGAATATTTGATACCTCAGGCCCCCTTTCTAATACCCTGATAGACTCTGGGGGACAACAGTTGTCACACTGTAGGTGCTCAGTTCACATGGACAGAGTTAGTGATGCTACTGAGACCCTCCCTGCTGTCCTGGAGGATCATGAGACTCCTGCTACCCGTACCAAATACACTGGCTCTAGTGTTAGATATTCTTTTCTTTTTCCTCTCGATTGTCCACCCACCCACACAGGCTCACATATTCACAAATATTTATTAGGGAATTATTTTGTGCCAGACACTGCTAGATATCAGGAAATACAGCAAAGAACAAGAATGAACATGGGGCTTTTTCCTTTGCCATGAAAAAATTGGCAGCCATAGCCAAGTACAATGGAGCACACCTGTCATCCCAGCACTTGGGAGGCTGAGACAGGAAGATTGCCGGTTTGAGGTGTGCTTTAGCAACTTAGTGAGACCCTCAGCAACTTCACAGGACCCTGTTTCAAAATTTTAAAAAAAGGGCTGGAGGATATAGCTCAGAGTTAGAATGCTCCTGGGTTCAATCCTCAGTACAAAAAAAAAAAAAAAAAAAAATTGGCAGCCACATTATTCTGGATTTGAGACAGAGGGTGAACCAGCTAAACTTGGAGCCAGGCGTGGTGGCGCATGCTTGTAATCTCAGCATTTGGGAAACTGAGACTGGAGGATCTGGGTTCGAGGCCAGCCTCAGCTGCTTAGTGAGGCCCTCCGCAACTTAGTGAGATCCTGTTTCAAAATAAAGAATAAAAAATAAAAATAAATAGGACTGGGGCTGTAGCTTGGAGGTAGAATGCCCCCAGGTTCCATCCCCAGTACCGAAAAAAAAAAGAAAAAAAGCTAAACTTGGGTGGCTGACTTTGACAATCACTCTGTCCAAAAACCCCCAAATTACACCCAGCAAAGCACAGCACCGTCCTGCAGTCTGAGAAAATGGGAAAGGTGTGTTGGGCATGTCTAGCCACCTGTACTTACCTTTTGACACAGGACTCAATCATGTCACTTGCCATCAGCTTCAGCCGTTGTTCCAGGTGCTTTCCAAACTCCTCCTCGGGCCAGTGCAGGTCCCGAATGAAGGTCTGAAGGGCATCGAGCTTCCAGAACAGGTCTTCTGAGGTGCCGGATCCATTACTGGCAGGATAAAGATTAGAGAACAAGAGTCACCTCGTGGCCTTGAGCTTGGAAGAAATGCAGACAGACAATGGGGCCAGAGGCTTGAGGCAAACAGCGGTTTCCACATACACAACAACGTGTGTGGGCGGTGGAGGTGGGGGCAATCTCCACCGGCAGATTTTGAGTTTTACCATACAGGACCTAGTTGGCTTTGCTGGGCCAATTACTCCAGACCAGACAGAAGTCTGCAGAAGGGGTTGATCCGTCACAACTAGGAGAGTGGTGTATGGTAAAAATCAGCCTTCCTTTAATAACCACATTAACACATGTGATGATTCAGATGAAGGCCACGGACCGGGGGGGAGTCGTCAGTTTCCACGGATAATAACTACATGACAACATGCAGTTATTAGACTCCAGGGCTTCATGCACGTCCCCAGCTCCCCTCCAGAGTGGAGGGCCTCTTGGAGATTGCACAAGACTTTCAGTTTCCAAAGGACAGTGCTAACAAAGTGGTGAGCGAGGACCTGCTTTCTCTCTTGGAGAGCTGGAAAGAAACTGGGGCAACTCAGGTCAAGACGGGGACACCTAGATGCCTTGAATCCAAGCTTCTTGTTTGGTTTGGTTATTTTTTTCCCCAATTTTCCTAGATCAGCCCAATGCATAGATAACCCCAGGACGAGGGGGGTTGGGGCCGGGCAGGTGAGTGGACCAGGGTATCTGCATGCAGTGCTTCAGGGCTCAAAACCTGAGCTCTTCCTGTTGCACAGTCTCACCCAGTCCCCTGGACAGGTGGGGAAATGAGATTCAATTCCTTTCTGTGCAATGATGGCTAAGAAACTTTTACCTGAGACATCCATGGGAAGCCTGTGCGCAGGAAACTCTCCACCTCTCACCATCCTGCCCTTCTCTGGCTGGCTTTCTCTTTCATAACCATCCCATTTGGAGCTCCGAGGGGTGGCCACCCCCTACCCCCTTCCTCGCATACCACTAATGCTAACACCGTAATTTATAAAATGTCCAACACACCATGCATTACCACTTGTTCTGACATCGTCTATAGAAACAGATGAGAGTGGGTGTTTCTATTGTGACAGATGCCAGCTGCATTGAATTAATGCTTCAGAGAGGAATATAGCTATTGCATAAATGCATACACAGCTACTGCGGGGTGGGAAGGGGGCCAGCTCCCAACATGCCGCGAGGGAGCCTGCGGCCTGGACCAACAGGGCAATGTCGTCAGGACAGACCAGTCTGGGGTCAGTACGTAGATGTATCTGACACGGAGCAGGTAACATGGAAACACGTCCTTAAAATGAAAGGTGGCAAAGGAAGAAACTGGAATCATGAAAAGATATGGAATCAGGCATTTCCTGGTGGGCGACGGAGAATCCACGCCTTCTCTTCCGATACTGCTGTGGCTGCGTTTAAAAGTAGGGGAAAGCGTGTCTCTCTGTGGAGGTTCAGCCTTCCCGCTCCCCTGACCTAGGCTTGGGGAAAAAATAAGAAACCCCAACTTTGTCTAGTCTAAGCCCCGTTTTGGAACTGCATGGTTTATGTTTTAAATCATTAAGTACATATGAATGCAATAATTGGTATTTATTACAACAACATTTTGACACCCATCTGCTTTCAGAGTTTCAGAAAATTCTTGTAGGGTTTTTTTTTCTTTGAAGAGCTTATTATTAAGTTTTGACATGAGGAAAAGAATATTTTCTTTTTATTTTTAAGATAAACTGTTAATGTTAAGGCAATAGCACCAAGATTATTTTGATTGCTGAGCAGTTACCAAAATGTGTTCCCACTCGTGCCTTAATTAATTGAACAGAGACCATTATCTGCTCTATTACAATGTCTTGATTCATATCTTTTCAAAAACAGTGTCACAGAGCATGCACAGAAGAAGGTAAGAGAAGCTTTCAGATATTTATTTTTTTTTAAATTTTAAACAGATACTACCTAATCTAACTTCTAAGATAGTCATCTTAGCATGAATATGATGTGTTTTTCTTAGAAGATTTTTCCTTAGGTATAGATTTTTTTTTGGAGGTTTTGTCTTTTTAAAAAAGAATTGGACACATTGTATGATTTCATTGTAAACTCATGAGCAACTGTAGGCTTTTAAGAATATGTGGTAGCTTTGGAGTAGCCAAGTGCAAAGTAGTTTTAATGTCCTGTTCTCTACGTAGATTCTGCAAAAATAAAAATGCGGAGGGCCATCTTAAATGTGATTTTGAGATTTCAAAACATCACTGACGGTTTCAGATCATTTTTTATTCCTTTGATAATAACACTTCCCTTTGAAAATGTGCCAATTTATTCTTTCAAGAAAAAGCTTATCTGGCCTATAATTAGTTGTGGTCGAAGAAAAGGATCAAAGGAGGGTATAGAATTGCTAAACCTTATTTCACTTATTAAATCATGCACATGGTTCTAATTTAATTTCCCTGAGGTAGAATTTAGGGTGTTCTTCTTGCTAAGGAAAAAAAAAAGGGAAGTGGGCTTGCTCCCTAAGCTAGAAGAAATGGCTACTTGACCCCACCCCCACAACATGGTGGCTGGTGAGAAGTAACACAGGCTCCAAGAAAAACACCCTCATGCTACCTTGACATTTGCACGGATGAAGGCAAAAGTGGATCTCTACTCAGACCATGGATGATGTGGCTACCAAAATTTTAATTATTTGTTGTCTGATCCTTGCATTCTCAAATTTAGAGATCTTCTTGTTACTACCCAGACCTCAAAGACCCATACTGTACTTTAACCTTGGAAAGTATCTTTATGTAAAATTTATGTTACTAGGGCATGATCCATTTCAGACATTTTCAATTAGCCTGTACATACTATTACTACATCTTGCCATTTTTTGACACCAGAAATATGTTTTATGGCTTAAACAGCCTCTAGGAATTGTTATTATTTAAACAACAACAACTCTTCCCCCTCCCCCCTCAAAAAACCCTCCAAAACTGGCTTCTAGGTGTGTGCTTCTTTCTTAGATTTGGATCAGGCCAGAGATGACCAGCCCATCAAATAGGTTTCCTGCACTATTTTAGGATGACTAACTCCTAAAGTCATACCACCTGCATCAAAAAAGAAAAAAAAAAAAAAAAGGTGTGTGTGTGTGTGGGTAAAATCCTTTTGCAAAAGAATGCAGGAAGTAAAATAGTCCTGAAGTGTTCAGTGGGCGTAAGACAAATTGTTAGTGCTGTATATATAGCAAACGTCTTACAAACATGATACATGCCAGAAATAAACAATATTGTCTCTGCATGATCAGCAAAATATGTCTAATTATCCATCTCCATCTCTGTTATATAGGATGCATAGAAATAAACAATACATATCCATGCCAAGATCACTTAAATTTAAATTAGATCTAATGCAAACTGAATACACACTCAGCGTCATATATAGCAGCCATCCATGACGGTGCCGAAAAAGTAGGCATTTGTGGGATGCCTAGAGGAATGTTAACTGGTAGATTTGGTACTTTGGGAAGGTTCACATTGGGTAGATTCACATTGGGTAGGTTACTGGTTAAACTCCTGTGGAAGAAACAGACAGAAAGAAAAATACCATCACAGTGACAATGCAGATGTGGCAGAGCAGCACACAACAGTTGTAAATAACAGCTAAGTCCACAGCCAGACAACAGCGAAAACTCAAGCAGCACACTTCAGGAAGCGCTACAGACGGGAGCTGTGATGTGGCTGGTACGCAGAGAAATGACAAACATTAATGGGAAAAAAATTAACCAACATAGCGACTTAAAAGGGTGGACATTCATGCAGCACCTGTACACCATGATCGCAGCATTTACATGTCGTTGGGAGGGGTTGTGGGTTTCCAAAGCCATTGCCCAAGGTGTCTAGAACTTGTGTCATACTAAGAACTTGGAAGTTCATGGAATTTTTGGCATCCCAGGGCTGGGGCTGCCGTCATATAGCAGGGATTGACAAAGATGATGGAGGAGGGAGAGGGGTTGGGAAGAGATTGATCAGCCAGTGCAAGGTATGATAGGAGGAATAAGTTCTGCTGTTTTGTGGCTCAGTGGGGTGAATATAATTAACAATAATGCATATGTATCTCCAAATAGTTAGAAGAGAGGAATTTGAATGTACCCACCATAAAGGAATGATCAAAGTCTAAGGTGATAGATATGCTAATTATTCTAAATTCATCACTACCTAATGTATGCATGAATCAAAATATCGTGTAGTATCTCACATATATACATACATACAAATAGCATGTGTCAATCAAAAAATTAAATAATACATTTTTTAAAAGAAATGATGGAGCACTTTAACTTTCTTGGTTTTTTTCTTTTCTTGGTACTGGGGATTGAACCTAGAGGTATTCTGCCTCCAAGTTTCACCCTCAATCCTTCTTGTTTACTTTGAAACAAGGTCTCACTAAGTTGCTGAGGCTGTCCTCAAACCTGCCATTTTCCAGTCTTGGCCTCTCAAGTCCTAGGAGACAGGCATGTGCCATCGCACTCAGCTATCTTAGGTTCCTTTTTAAGTTATTGTCAGCAAAGGCACATTTCTCAAGTCACATATCAGACACAAGAAGGAATGGAAAACTCACCCACTTGAACATACACATGATGGTGATATACAGAAACTGAATTCTCTCTGCCACTACTTTTTTTTTTGTACTGGGATTGAACCCAGGGGCTACACCCCCCGCTCTTTTTGTTTGTTTTGTTTTGAAATGGGGTCTTGCTAGGTTTCTGAGGGTCTGGCTACGTTGCTGAGGCTATCTCTGAACCTACAATTCTCCTGTCTCAGCCTCCCAAGTATTGAGATCACAGGTGTGTGCCACCACACCGGGCTCCAACTGTTACTTCTAAAGTTAGGAGTGAGTGTGTGCAATGGGCTGTCAGAGTTGATAAGAAAAATGAATAAATAATAGCAAGAAAGATCAGCTTTGAGGAATTTCACAGATCAGTTATGGAAAATGTACCCCCCCTACAATAAAAATAAGACCAACTAAAATAAAGAAAAGTTAGTACACAGAAACAGACACCTAAGAGAAGAAAGGAATCCCAAATTCAGGTCTTATGTAAAACGCCTGGACCAAAAGTAGATTTAAAATGTGGCTTCATGTCATGGTCGTTGCCCTTGGAAGTGGGATAGAGCCAGGAAGAGTGATCCGGACACTTGGGCTTGGGGAGGACAAGGACGTTTTCCTTCTTCACATGAATGGCTGTTACATGGGTGTGTTTGGCAGATAAGAATGAATCAAGCTGTGTAGTTTTCTCTAAAAAACGTTAAAATTCATTAAAATTGAACAAAATGAACAATGCCATCTTTTGTCAGCTTTTTGTGTCTGAACAAAGACTGATCAGCTGATGTGATGGCAGAGGGGTGGATGGATTCAGGAGTAAAGAGAGAAAAATAAAATGAAAGCTTCAGCTCGAGTGGGCTGCAAGTCTCTGGAGGGCCTGAGCCGTGTGCCGCTGCGGGAGCTGGCGCTGCATGCCTTGTAGCGGCGTTTTAAGGGTTTCCATCCAGGCAATGGCACTGGCACGGAGGAGCCCGGCCTCATTCCACATCCTGAGAGGAACCTTCCTGTTTAAGCGGAGTTGACGGCTCTTTGGCAAAGGAGTTGAGGTTCTCTTTTTTGGATCTCGTAGGAGAAAAGCACATTTTGCCAAAGCGGCTCTGTCCTAGTCAAGCTGTGTTTGCCTAAGAGTGCTCCCGGAGGGCTGAGGCTGCCTCTGGGCTTGCTCAGCGGGGCAAGTCTCCTGCTCAGTCAGAAATTCTGGATGTCATAGATGGCTTGGATGCCTGTCTCTTCCAGAAACAAGTTCCTCTTTCACAATGGCAAAGGAGCCCTGGCTGGAGAGTGAAACACCCAGAATGTGAAATTGCCAACCTGGCACCCTCGTCTTTAGGAGAAACAGGTGCCTCCCAGGTTTCTCTTTTCTACTTCGCATCTTGGGGAAGCCAATTAAACATTGCTACTTGGGATGAAAGGGTAGTTTTGTGGGAATGATCAAGAGAAGGTGAACTAAATCTGTTAAGAAGGAAAAAAAAAATGGACATTTTCCTTCCATGTGTGTCTGTTTAACTGAGGAATCTGCCTTTGAATTTGGTCCCTGGTGGTTCTCAGTCTTAAACACTGCCATGTAACAAATCCGTTAGCAATTTCCACTGAGACATGTGTAAGCCTATATAAGCAAATGTGATCATTAAATGATACACACACTGAATAATGATCAAGGAATTAGGAGATCCTAGAGATGGCAGCCTGGAAAGTTAAAATGTCAATTCTGAGCAAATTAAAAGTAGCTAGGAATGAATAACATACAAATGTATGCAAAGCAACTTAATTTAAACATATTAGCGGATGGTGGGTACACAAATTAGAAGCAAGTTTCATTTTGCACACAAAAATAAAAAATACTCATATTAATCAGAGCATATTGTATTTGTAAAATATGAAATTTTGGCTGCACTACCACCCTGGGCTCGTATAGAAACATTTCCTTCATGGGTCATATTAGAATGGTCTACTTTTACTTTGATAAACCATGCTTAATAGTTCTGCTTTTAGCAAAATAATATAGTACATTAATAATGTTACTAATATTTCATTTGGATATCAAAAGCAGACTAATGATCAAAGAGGCAAATTCCAAGCATAATATTTCACTAATATACATTAGTGGAAAGGGGGAATTTTCTAGTAGTGCTCAGTTCTGATGACCAGACTCCTGGGACTGCTGAGGGCTGTAATGAATTCTGTTCTTAAGGAGAGTTCTTTAGCAACTACCAAAGAACCATTTAATCATGCTTCTCCATGAGACTCATAATTGTATGTCTCTGGATAGTACAAGAAGTGTGAATTGCAATCCTAACAACTGATACATGTTAAAAATCAGATTCATTCATTTGGGGACTCTGCTGAAAAAGGATAGCTTTCATTTAGCTCCCCTCTTTTGGAGCACTGGATTAAAAACACTCTCCTGTACTCTCTCATGTGGACAAATGGTACAGATGTGTGTGTGTGTGTGTGTGTGTGTGTGTGTGTGTGTGTGTGTGTGTGTACCATCATTTCTACCAATGGCAAGGGCCAGAGGTGGTGTCATCCTGACTTCCTAGAATTAATTCTGATCAAGATGTGTCCACGTAGAAGGGATATGGTGACATGTCTTCTCTCAAAGACTTCTGCTTCAGATCTATGGATGGGAGGGTTTAGATACAGAACACATTCTCCTCTTATGAGCCCTTCGATGCATGGGTACATGAAGAACACCTTATCTTCTCTTGGTGCTTGCTTGGGATGCTAATGCCTCTCCTGGTGTTTGCTTACAAGTCTAATCCCTGCTTGGGGGCACAGGCATTCTTTGATATCTTCCAAGAGTCTAGATCAGTATTTCTCAACCTTTTATTCATCAATACCCCACCAACTTCCTTTCTGTAGAAAAATTTAATACCATCCATATACTGTTTATGTATATATTGTGCTTCATATATAAAATAGTAAGATATTTACAACCCCCAAGTGCCAATTTTTACTGGATTGGGGAAGTGAAGTTCCCATTGAGAATGCATCACCTACAGAATGAAGTCCCAAGTTCCATGGGATTTTGGAACCTCCTAAACATCTCTCCAAGGTTTGCATCCTCCTTTAAAGTCTGTGCTGGCCAAACCGAGCATCCAATGTTTCTTTCACAAGCTCTGCTTCCCTCACATTTCTAGTTTTGCTCATGCCCCGACCCCTTTTGGAATTTTACTCTCCAAGCTATGTCCTTCATGATTCCTCACTGGAAGTTCATTCCTCTCCATCCTATGCTCTCACAAGTCTTCCTTATATTACTTGTATATAGGGAAATATTTCAAGTCATTCTTTTCGTGTGGATGCTGCTCAGACTCAAGGATATTGAAATTCCCAACCAAGGGAATGTATCTTTTCCTCTTTTCCATCTCCACTGCTTTCCTACTGTCTCCTTATCCTCCAGCTCTACATGATCCTTAACAGATATGTTGATTAGTCAATGAGGATGATTGAGCATCAGTTATGTCCCAGGCCCTGTTCTAGGTGAGGAGGAGACAGAGTTGATCAAACGTGTAGACGTGATGGACATGGAGAATCACATTTTCAGGAATGTCAGCATTAGGAAAGCTTGGTTATTTAAACTAGCCAGCTAGCCTGCCAGCCAGCCTGCCTGCCTGCCTGCCTGCCTGCTTGCCTTCCTTCCTTCCTTCTTTTTTTCCTTCCCTCCCTCCCTCCTTTTCTCTCTCCATTCCTCCTTCTCTCTCTCCCTCCCTCCCTCCCTCCCTTTTCTTTGATAGGGATTGAACCCATGGGCATTCTG
This sequence comes from Graphiurus murinus, assembly GCA_004027655.1. Classification (NCBI taxonomy): domain Eukaryota; kingdom Metazoa; phylum Chordata; class Mammalia; order Rodentia; family Gliridae; genus Graphiurus; species Graphiurus murinus. The sequence continues at coordinate 2,127 of PVLC010001744.1, read as the reverse complement.
CTTCTGAGCTACATCATCAACCCTATTTTATTTTTCTTATTTGAAGACAAGTTCTCACTAAGTTCCTGAGAGCCTTGCTAAGTTGCTGAGGCTAGTTTTGAACCTGAAATCCTCCTGTCTCAGCCTCCCAACTACTGGGATTACAGGTGTGCACCAACACACCCAGCTTAAAGACCTTGCTTTATAAAGGAGTTTGCTGTGTCTTAGAAAGGCCACCGAAGGTGGATCTTAATTCAGAAACTTTGGTGGCTCAAAGTCTTCCAGCAAGTGATCAGCAGAGTCAGGACTTCTGACATCAAGTCTGATACTAGGCCACCTCCATGTTGCTAAAGTGTCTCTCACCTAGTGTTTATTATAACTAGGATATGGACATCTTTGGCAAGCTGGTGATGGACATCATTTTAAAGGTATTTTTCATATGCATATCTCAGGCAGAAAGGAAGGAAATGCATTTTGAGAGAAGAGAAACTCAAATTTCGTAGTGTTCATTGAATAAGAAGCAGCATTTAGTTTTACCATTCAGAGCCATCCTAATCTGAAATGGGCATCCAGGAAGCCAAGGGTTCCCTATACCTACAGGTTTTCAAGGAGAGACTAAGTGACCATCTGTCAGGAAATGGCACTGGGTGCCAGACCTGGGTTGGATGCTTTCCAAGTTTTCTTCCATCTTGAAGAACACAGTAGCTTACTAACAATGAACTAGAACACGGTAGCTTACTAACACTGAACTAACAGTGAAGAGTTGGTGGAAATGCCATCTATCTACTTGTTGGGATTAGAAACTCATATTCAGGGTGGCCAGGAGGGTTACAAACAGCCTGTCCACCTGTGAGTGGGGGCTCTATGACATATGGTCATGGATATCCATGAGAGGGCTACAGGCTCCAGATTTTTTTGGGGGGGGTATGTGTGGTACTGGGAGTTGAACTCAGGGGTGTAATACCTCTGAGCTATACCCCCTGCTCTATCTTATTTTTTATTTTGAAGCAGAGTCTCACTAGGTTGCTGAGGCTGGCTATCAACTTGTGGTCCTGTCTCACCTTCCCAGATACTAGGATTACAAGATTACAAGCATGTGCCACCACACCCAGCTCCCACACTACTTTTTACCCTCCATTCTCGGATGTTCTGCAAAGCTGTACCATGACATCCACATTCTGTTTGTGAATCAGCTAATAAAATGTGTGTGGCTTAAAAGAATTTTAATTTAGGGCATGTTTTAGTTGTTCCTTTGAAATATCTCCACGTACTCTGAAAAACATGTACTGCTTAGCACAAATTGAACAAACCATAATCATATTCTTTAATTCATAGCAGTTTTAGATGGCAACTTAAAACACGTACACACACACACATCTCATAATTCCCAGGTGGTTCATAACTCTAATTCTTTTATCAAGTTTCAGATCTTTAAACCATTGATCCAAGAGTTCCATTTCTTTCATCAGTAAAAAAATCTCCAACAAAACATTCCCAGACTAAGACTTCTAATTGTGAGAAGAATTTTGATTCTATCTTCACTTCTGATAGTACTAAGAATATTTAATGTTTCCAAAGGCATAGCAGTCATATGTTTGGCTTCTGAAGAACCTAACAGATTATAAAATGACTTTCATGACATTATCACAGAGCTTCATGACAATTCTCAGACCCCCGGGTAGGGACTTATTAAAAAATCAATTTTGCAGATGAAACAAGTTCATGGAAGTTCAAATGCTTGCCTTCTGGCTAGAACACAGAGGATGAGGCCCAGGATCCATGGCCATTTAAGGAATAATGAAGGTACCAATCACTCCCTCTCCTGGGTCTTGGCATAGTACCCTCCACATTTAAACCCAAGTAAGTGTGTGCTATTTCAAGACCATTGCTATTTTAAAAATGGGAATATGACTCCTTTAAACCTTTTGCTTTTCACAACTATTCTCCAAAGCACAACTATCCTGATCACAGCGAGCAGTTGGGGGGGGGGAGAAAGAGAAAGAGAGAGAGAGGGAGAGAGACAGAGAGAGAGAGAGAGACAGAGAGAGAGAGACAGAGAGAGAGAGAGAGAGAGAGAGAGAGAGAGAGAGAGAGAGAGAGAGAGAGAGAGAGAGAGAGAGAGAGAGAGAGAGAGAGAGAGAGAGAGAG